>CABHPH010045843.1:0-11097 GCA_902168325.1 Peromyscus nudipes | reverse complement strand
AGAAAGAGGCATTCAGGTCAGTTCCTCCTGGCCCTGTGTCTGAAGTGCATGGTATTGACAGCAGTATGAACTTAACCTTCTACCTCTGGGGAGCAACTAAGAGCCATAGCAATGGTCTATAATGTTTTGGGATCCTCTTGGACATCCCTGACCAACAATTCAAAAGAGAGCTTACCATGCCTAGTGTTGTATCTTTGTTAGGTGCTCTTTGACCTTGGAGGGAGTTCCTTGGAGGCAACATTGGCAGCCCAAATGACAAAATTTTATTTAAACGATATGTTTGTGTTTATACACAGACTTATTTGCATTGCTTTTCCTAAGGTAGATAGTTAATAGTATGATTCCTTGTAACTTTTTCAGACATCCTTACTATTATTTGATCTTCCTCTTTCCTTCTTCTGTATTTAGCTCTCCTACTTCTCACTAATTAGACTCCCATTTTCCAGATCAGACCACTTGTACCTTGCTATTCTCCCTGCTACTGATCCCTTAACCCCCTACTTTGTCAATGATCTCATTTTATTTTCCAACAAGACTCCTTTGGATTGAGTTTGATGGGAGTATTAGTTACTTTTCTTATTGCCGAGACAAAAATAACTAACAGAAGCAGCTTAAGTGAGGAATGAGTTATGTGGGCTCAAGGATTCAGAGGTTTTCAATCCATCATGGCAAAGAATATACGGCAGAAGGATCAGTCTGCAGCCTCAGGAAGGCATGCCACTGTGGAGGATCAGGAAGCAGACAGCTCATGTAGGGACTGAAAACATATTTTACCATTAAAGGACAGCCTTCACAAGTCCATATCCTCATGGTTCCATAACTTCCAAAATAGCACCAACATCTAGGAGCCAAGGTTTTGAACATGTGAACTGTGGGAGACATTTCCTGTTCAACTAACAACAGATAGCTTAAATTGGTGTTTCCTTAAAGCTAAAAAATAATCAAGCCCCGGCCCTTGTCCTTAAATGCCATAACAACCCCTTAGTGGATATTTGCTACATTGAACTAAAGCTCAAAAGACAGAGAAAGAAATACTAACTTTATACAAAAAAAAGATGTGGTATAGTTGCAGCAATTCTTTTTCCTGTGTAATGAATGAGGAACATGAAGTTGAGATTATTAACTGAAATCTGACAATGAGTCTTTCTGCATGATGGGAACCTGTAACACGAATCATAATTGGTCTTAATAATAAAAATCCAGAGTCAGATATTGGAGAAAATGCTGAAAGATCAGAGAAGCAGAGCAGCCAGCCACTAGAGAGACTTCTTATCTCTAGGAACACTCAGAGTGAAAAGAGAGTGAGCTCCTGTCTCCTTCCACCTTATATTCCACCCTCTGTCCAGCCATATCACTTCCTGGCTCCACCTCCATAGTGCTGGAATTGAATTCAAAGTGTGTGAGATCCCAAGTGCTAGGATCAAAGATGTGTGCCACCACTGTCTGGTTTTGTTTCTCTTTTAGACTGGATCAATCTTGTGTAGCCCAGGGTAGCCTTGAACTCACAGAGATTTGTGCCCCTCTGCTTCCCGAGTGCTGGGATTAAAGGTGTGTACCATCACTGCCTGGCCTCTATGGCTAACTAGTGGTTTAGCTCCACACTCTGATCTTCAGGCAAGCTTTATTTGTTAGATCACAAACAAAATATCACCACAGGAACACACTTTTTTCTGATTCTAAACCTAGGCATGCTTTGCTAGCCCATGCTCTCCTTGGAGACTCAGAAGGAAAAAAAGCATAGGACAGGCACTATGTCTAACAGACTGGATGGAACCAAATGGAGCTGCTGGAGACAGTTCCACTGTTACTAATCAATATAGTCAAAATTCAGAATTGTGGATCTGAGATCAGGCAAATTTGATCTCCAGCCTTCTTTGTCTATGTTGCTATTTTAGAAGTATCAGACATATCTAAATATTCCATGAGCCTTGGTTACAAAATAAATAAATGCGAGTGATTTCTTCTTTAAAGAACTATTGTGGGAACTCTATAGATGATGACTACCAATGGGTAATGTTAGGGTTCTGCATATACTCATTTCCTCATTTTTCCAGCAAAATAATGTGAACTTTAGTATCCTTCATAGTATGTGCATACACCTTTCCCCGAACCACATACAGCACTCAGAGGCCATATAGCCATGTACTTTGCAGATGGAGTTGACCGAAATCTCATTTTGTTCCAGATCTTGAAAAGCAGGAGAGCAGAAAGGGGCTTATTTAAGGTAGCAAAACAGTTTTTATGAAGTAGTTTTTCATTTGAAATCGCCAGTTCTAACTAATTCATTAATCAAAACATTGACGAATCTCCTTCTATCAGGCTCTTTCTGAACTTACATGTAACTGAAAATACAGGTAGGCCAGCTTTTATGATTAGTTCTGCAGTACTCAATTTGTGTTGCTAGCTTAGACAATGGTGGCTGTCACATCTTCTTCTTCATTCTTTTCTATTGCAGTGGCAACAATGACTTTGGGCTGTTCAACATTTGAAGATACCTTTCAAAAGTCAAGAAAATTGTGTAAGAGATGGGCAAAGGCTCTCAAGTGCCTTTATAATAACAGTATCCAGAGGATGCCATCTTTACATTTAGCAAATGGATTTCCTCCCTGTGTGCACCCTCTGCGTGTCTCAGCCTGGGGCTGAGAAATCCTTAAGAATTTAGTTTATCATTAACAATGTTTTAGATACACCAGGCTGCTGAGAGGAGCATGGTTTCTCTGATTTCAAAAGCAAACTTCAACATATTTTTTGCTTGTTTCACAAATAGATACCAGATAAAGCAAGTAATAATGTCTTACACAGCTGGACATGCTGTGGGATGTTCTCTATGCTGTGAATGTGTTGTTCTGATTGGTTAATAAACAAAGTGCTGATTTGCCAGTAGCCAGCCAGGAGGTATAGGCGAGACAAAGAGAGAAGAGAATTCTGGGAACAGGAAGGCTGAATCAGGAGACGCTGCCAGCCACCACGATGAGGAGCAGGATGTAAAGTACCAGTAAGCCATGAGCCACATGGCAAGGTATAGATTTATAGAAAAGGGTTAATTTAAGATAGAAGAACTAGATAACAAGAAGCTGCCATGGCCATACAATTTGTAAAAAATATAAGTCTTTGTGTGTTTACTCAGTTGGGTCTGAGCGTCTGCGAGACTGGCGGGTGAGAGAGCTTTGTCCTGACTGTGGGCCAGGCAGGACTAGAGAAAACTCTAGCTACATGGACATGTGGTGATCCTGGAAGGAATAATCTGTTTGTTTCTGGTGATATTATTGTCCCCTTTATATATATATAATATATTATATATATATATTATATGCACTGTTCCTGGCATCTGATCAGCAATGGCCTCCTTGTACCTTTGTTGGGAAGGAGATGAGGTTATACCTAATTGAGACAACATATGTGAATATATAGATGCTTATGTTTTTAATGGTACTGTAAGTAATACTGACTCATTATTGAAGAAAGTAAGGATCCTTCATGGCAATTTGTCTAACCCGAAGCCTCAAAATTACTAAATTGTAGAAATCTGGCGATATATTTCCATATGTGTCTATTCATAATTTTATAAAACAGTCGGAATAGTGGTTAATGTTCATGAACTATCACAGAGAGTTGAGTAAGTATAAATACAGAAGACAAAATTATTGATGAGGTTTGGGTTATAAAGATTGAAGAGATGCTACATAAAAATAGTTTTTAGAAGCTTTTCATTTAATGACCTTGAAAAATTCATGACAGCTCTCCTTCATTTATTTACTCATTAAACAATTAATTGCCATTTTTCTATTCTGTTCTTATGGCTGCATGTCAATATTTCATGGGCCTATATCAACCTTATTGGTTCCATATGAACTTAATGTCCTACCATGTATCATTCTGGGGCTCACTTAGCCAGGTTATTATGTCTTCTTTGTTGAGTCTATTGCTCAGGAAGGCTATGGGCATCAATGTTGCTCCTGAGCTGATCATCATGCACTCAAGTTAGCTGGGTGATTGACATGTTGTATAAATAAAATGCTGGAAATACAGTATGGGAATAGGAAGAGCCAACCGTCAAGAAAAATAAATGCTCTGAAAGTAACCATTCAAATCTATGCAAATTGCCTAATTAATTGACCTCATTTTTGCTTGCAGATATCCTCTGCCTTCCCCTTTGTGAGTTGGGTACTTTTTATTGTGCTCCAAAACAATATTCCAAGGCTAATTAAGCCTTTCAAGCTATAGGTTAATATTCAATTCATATGTAAACACATTTATAAACATTAATCAAATCTAAATTGCTCATTTTATAAATACTGTTTTATTCATTTTCAGTTAATGGATGTGTTCTCTGCATTTATGCAGCGTTGGTCTTTGGAGCTCACGTTTGGGGAGAGGATAGTTATTTAAATGGCAACCTAGTGTTTACTTTCAAGTCAATTACCATGTTGCCCTGTTCCCAGTTGTTTGTTTCTATAAAGATCTAGTACAAAGGCTTCATTTGGTGTGTCGGTGGGGCGTATAAAATATAATGATGATGATCAGAGAACTATTTCATCCTAGAGCACTTGTGTTTAAAGAGATGTCAGAAGGAAGACATGCTGTCTCTTCAGGCTGAATGCAGACAAGAACAGAATCCCAGAGGATTTCATAGACTCTCAAATCTAGCCTCAGCTAGGCATGCATTTATTTATCTATGAAATTACTAATTTATATGTTTGCTTATTATTAGACATCTGTCTTTTCATCCTTTAAAACATTCAATCACTTTCTGCTAAATATCTGCTTATGTCAAAATATGAAAATGTTATTTTTTTTCTCTACAGTAATGTCCTAGGCTCCCTGATTGGCCCATTGAATCTGAAATATATACATTGTTGACAAACTCATAGAGAAAATTTATGTGCACCAAATTTCATAACTTTTGTCTTGTATACCTTATACACTATGCACATTCTAAAATACTAAAATGGAAACTAGGCACTGGGTATGCAACAATGAATTAGGCAGACATTTCCCTCCTTAAAATACAGTATTTATAGTGAGCACCTATCAAGAGACACAGGTGGTCTTATGGGACTTAAACTTGAGATTCCCAAAACAAATTCAAGGACAGGAAATGCCACCCTGAAAATATCAGTTCAAGTAGAGGCTGAAGAATGAATGGGATCTTGCCACACAGAAAATAATTAACTAGATTTCATAGTATCATGCTTAGAGAAAGCTAGTTGTCTCTCAGTAAAGCTTCACAGAGGGGCTCTAGTGTACACAAGAGTCAGCCTTGCATGGAGGCTACTAAGAATAGCCATGATATAAACTATTGGAATTCTGCTCTTCTCTCAATTTTCTTCAGAGAAATTAAATCATGCATGTGTATGTGTGTGTGTGTATGTGTGTGTGTGTGCGTGCACATGCATGTGCTCATGCACATGTGTGTATGTGTTTTCAGTCATGTGACAAGGAAATCTGAAAAGAACCCCATCCACCATGGGTAAGCTAGTGAACCAGGAGGCAGTAGCATGATTCAGTGTGCTTCTGAAGATCTGAGAACTGGAAGACAATCCCAGTCTGGGGGCAAGAAAGGCATGAAGGGACAAACAATGCAGTCAAAGGGTCAGGACAAAGGAATGAGTCCCTCCTCCTTCTGCCATTTGTTCTAACCAGGGTCTCAGCAGATATCTAAAACCAAAAGTATGTGTGAAGTATCTTCCAGGATCTCCAGCAATGGATGAGAGGTGTAAAAAGTTGGAAAAAAACTTCACCTAATTATTCCTTTATGCCTTGAGTTGATTACTAATCTGGTATTTGGTGACATCAATAAGAGACTCTTGTGCCATAACATTGAACATGATGGGGTTGTGGTTGGGGCAGGGGTTCGTAAGTAAATTACATTATTTTGTGCTTTGTACTGAGCTCAGGAGAACATCAAAGAGCCAGCATGATTTATCACTGAATACAAAATCTTCTAAATGTAAGCTTGGCCATGATTACATCTCTAGATGATTTATGGACTTAAATAAAATGTGGTCTCCAGCAACACTACTCAGAGTCACAGATTATTGCTTGTCCTACATTAGTATTTGTAAGTAATTCTTAGTTGTATGCTTCCCCTTTGAAGACCTCTTTATTTCTCTATTTTCTCTTCTTTCTTCATCCTGTAGCACCTGGTCACCTTTTTCAATGAGAGGATCCTTCTTGAATCCTTCCATCCATCCATTGGGACTCAAATGGACTTCTTGGGGGAATATTCATGTAAGGTGTGGAGGAAAGACATCTGCTGCTAAGATACAACAGCCTTCTTTCTCCAACCTGGAGTGGTTCTACTTTTATATTTTTCTTTTAAATGATGGGACGGCAATAACTTAGTCTTTCATGTCATCTGGATGAACCATGTAGCCTAATTTCTAGTGTTGAGATTTCTATAAGCCACAATCTTAAGCCAAAATACATTTCAGCTTGTGAGTAGTAAATATTTAGTGTGTGTGTGTGTGTGTGTGTGTGTGTCTGAAGTGGGGGGCATAGTAGGAAGTGAAAAGAAAATGGACACAGACTTTCTAAGTAGGAACATCTTAGCAGCTGAGTGTGAGGACACAATAAAGGTTAGGATGAAAGTTAGCTCTGAACACAGGGGAGAAACCCCAGATGAGTTTGTAAATGAATGTAAGTGCCTGTTTGTGCACTGGTGTGTCTATGTGACAGCACATGTTTCTGTGTTTGCTTCTTTGGAGACACAAGTGTTCATGTGTGAGAGAATGTGTGTAGAAAACCTTTAGGGCGTGCTGAACTCCAGAAAACTTGTGGCTATAAATTATATTTTAAAATATGTCTAGACACATCTACAACACTATTCCTGCATCCAAGACTCAGGGATCATTGAGGAAGAGAAGGTGGAAAGCTTGTAAGGGAGTTGGCTGTAAGACTGTGTCTCTTAGAAATGTCAGAAACCACACCCATACAGTCTTGCCAACATGACTGCTCAGCCCACGAGGACACAGACAGTAGACGTGCTAACATGTATGGGGGAGCACTCATGAGTCCTTAACTCTACACAAAATACTATAGGCAACGAAGGAATGCTGCAAGTGAGACCAAGTGTTCCCAAGGGAAGAGAAAATCAATTGGTTGTCCAATACCAAATGGTCAACACAGAAAGCATGCTAGTAACAGATACAGGCTGAGCAGGTTTTGTGTGTGTGTGTGTGTGTGTGTGTAACAACAAAGAAAAAAGAGGCCATGAAATTTAAAGAGAGTAGGTTGGGTGGTGCTTGTGCATGGGAGGATTTGAAGGAAGATAAGGGAAGAGGAAAATGATGCCATTACATTACAATCTCAAAAAATATTTAAAATTCTCACACTGCTGATTGTTACCTAATTGACAGGATGCATGCTTACTTCTTTTTACTTTGCTAACTAGTTACTAAGCTAACATAAAAAGGACTTAAAGACCTTGCAAATTGTTTTTACTCATTGCATATGCTTTGAGAAAAGACCTAAGATTGATATAGATTATGCTTTGATTATTTCTCTGTGGAAAATACAGATTTATAAAATAAAGACTTTGTATATTTAAAAAAAGATATTCTTTTAAAACATTGCATTTAAAATTTTACCTAAGTTTAGGAAATGTCATGAAATTATACAAATAATTAAGATGGATTTTTTATAGGTTAGACATATTCATGGAACCAATAACCAAATGAAGGCACAAAACATTGCCAGACATACAGAATCCCTTTCTGTTCTCTTCCAATTAGCCTTTTCTTCAGAACTCACTGCTAGCCTGACTCATTACACCATGCTGCAGTTTATAAGTTTATTCAACTGTATTGTATAAAGTGTGCATACCACATACTCCTTAGGATATGGCATCTGTCACTCACATCTTCTGTGACATTCAATGACATGAAGGAATTTTCATCTTTTAATTCAGTTTACTCAGTAGCATTCTATAGGATAAAGATATGAAAGTTTACGTTCTCAGTAAATGGAGGAAATTTATAGTTTTCAAGTGATTTGAATAGTACCTCTGTTCATGTTCGTATGTTTGTGGTTGGTAAACATAACTCTATATTCCTCAAATGGACACTCAGGAGTAGAGTTGGTAGGTGACAACGTGTGTGTGCTTCTTCCTTTGTTATATTCTGAGTTCCCTAATTGACTCTGCTTTTTTAGCAAGAACATATAAGAGTCACAGATCTGTGATGGACTCACTGACATTTCAAAGTCTAGATTCAGCATTCTTGCCACAGACCAGCACATCTTCAGCCTTTATCAGTAATCCTGTTTCCTGTACTAATTCATGCTGCTCCCCGAGGGTAACCATTTAACATCTCTATGCTTGAGTCGCTCAATGTGAAATGTAGCTGAAATCTACCTCAAGACACTGAAGGATTTAAAAACTCTAAATGCATGTGAGCCACATAAGAAAGTACCTACAAACAATACGCACTCAGTAAAAATCCAGGATCACCATATGTTGTTTCGTTTTGTTGAAACAAGGTCTCACTACACAGCCCTGACTAGCCTGGTACTTGATACGTAAACCAAGCTAGCCTGACTTACAGCGATCTGACTGCTTCTGCCTCCCATGTGCTGGCCTTAAAGGTGTATGCCACCCTGCTGGGCCTATATTTGTTTTGTAGGTAAGGAAACTGTGGTCTAAAATGGTTAGGAAACTCTAAGACATGCTGTGGAGTAGAAAAACCGAGTTAAGTAGGAGGAATTCCAAATCAGACTGTGTTCTCTTTACGTGTAGCTGGGATTAGTATTATAAGGAGGGGATGCAGCTACCCTTTCTCCTAACTGGAAGACTACTATTCACAGTGTTCAATGAATAGTTTGTTTCTTACTTTCAAGTTCTAACTCCATTTCAATTTTAAACATGCTCATTTCTGGACAGCTTCTTTTTGACCATATATGTTATAAAAATTCAAATCTCCATACAGACACTTTAAAATGATGTTGGAATGTTGTAAAAATATATGTCAATAAATAAATCTTGTATATGTTTGCAGATGTGTGTTGGCCCTGTAGAATTGTTCATATCATAATTACCCAATTGAAACACACTAGGTACTTACAACCTAGAAAGATATTACTTGTGACTTCTCCATACCAAGGATTACCTACCAGGTAGCAATGCTACTATCAGGATGGTCACATATGTAGAAAATTTAAGATCTTAGTAAAGTTTGGAGCTAAAAGGTGGCCTCAAAAATACCCACTCAGCAGCACTGGCCTGGAAGGAATTTGTTAGGGATTTAACACATCAGCCATTAACACTTTTTATATTTGTATCATTTTATACACGTACATAATATTCTTTGATCAAAATCCTCTCATTCTGTCTTATTCCTTTTCCCCTCCTACCTAATCCTTTCTCAAATTTTTCTGCTACTCTCATGCCTTATTTCTCCTCCAGATTCATCCTATTTTACCAGGTTGCCTGCATGAGTATGGATGGGGATATTTGCTTGAGTGGGGCAATGTACAAGTGGCTACACCACTGAAGGAAAATAACCCCTTCTCCTTCTCTAACTTTTAGCTGTGTAATTCTTCTGAATCTCCAAAGATTCAATTCCCAGTGTGGTATTGCAGCATAGGTCAGGAGCGCTGGAAAGGGTATTTCTCATAGAACAGTGTCCTCAACTGAATAGATGAGGACACTATGGTCATAGGTATGTAGGTGTGAAGGGGCTCAACTCTGTTTTATGGATTTGTACTGTAAAGACACTCAGGCAGTTTTGAGCACCCTCTGTGTCCACTGGCACCTCTATAGCCCAGGTCTTGTTGATAGCTGTTTGATCATAAATTGGAGTTTTCACCCTATGGTTCTTCTTACAGTCCCTCCAAATGTGAATGCATGTATAGGTATAGGTGTTGTCACATGGGTGAATGAGAATCTCGCTTGTTGTGGCTTTAGCGACAGCCTAACTTAGCAAAGATGTTCCACCTTCCTCAGTGACTGTGCTCATTTCAACTTATCCTGGGAAGACTTAAATCTGAGAACTCAAATCAGAGGCAGGAATAAAACAGAGCCACAGGGAATCCAGGAAAAGGAGAGACACGGAGTAGGAAACTGGATACAGACCCCAGGTTCAGCAAGCAGGCAGTCATTTGATTGAAATCCTTGTAAGAAATAAATATCTATGCTCCTTTTTCAATGTGAGATGCATTTAAAGGTCCCTGATGACTAGAGCCCATACTACCTACCTAACAGTTTTCACTTGCTTGTCTGGGTCATTTGTAGTTTATCTTAGGGTTCCAAAGTTAGAGACAGTCTGCTGTGTAACTGCTCACTGAGTCCACTTAAGTCAAGTAGAAAAGAATGTATTTCCCTGAAGAAATCAGTCAATGAAAAATTCAGGGAATAGGAAAAGGCTAATAATAATGGAAAAATAACTGTTTTGCACAAAATTGGGGGAAAATGCAGATAACTTTTCATTTCTCTGGGCTGACACCTGATTTTGTAAGGTTGTAAAATAAATTGCTTCACTTTGACTATTCTGAGTCTCCAGGACTCTTACTATGAAGCAAGGATCACCCCCGTAACTGGATGCAGATCCAGGATCAGCAAATGTGGAACCATTTCAAAATTCATTTCAAACCCTGAACTTTCAGGGCAATCTTGGGAAAGTTATTTAATGCTTCTGAGAGCCTATTACTGCATTTTAAAATTCGGGTGATGATAATGGCACCCAACACTGAAAGAGTAGTGGCTTACATGAGGGTATATTTGCAGAGTGTCCATCAACTCCAAAGACTCTTTGAGAATCCACTGCTGTAGCTGCTCCTGGCATATTGTGTAACTCAGTGTCAGGACACCTTGTTTGTACCACTGTTCACCATCCTACCTGAAGAGATCTTTAACTGTGTCACCTCTCCTGGAGGATCTCACAGATTCCCACCCCAACACTTGATTCATTATGCCATTTTCTGTGTTCCCAGAATGCCTGGCATGTGTCTTTTTCCTGTAAGCTTTTCTCCCAATCTCCACATTATGAGTTCCTCAAGGGCACAGATTGGATTCTTTTTGTTATTATGTCTCAGGAACAGCATTTGACAATGGGAGGAAATCTGAATGCCTTTTTGTATTACCAGTAGCATGCATTCAATAGC
>CABHPH010045841.1:0-10287 GCA_902168325.1 Peromyscus nudipes | reverse complement strand
TTAGCCTAGAGATAGGGGATCCTGAGGGCGTTAAAAAACAACTACACTATAGGTAAGACCCAGCCTATGCCTCCGTCAGGCACGGTCTGCCTTCTGCTTTGTTCTGTGGTTTGTCCGACAACTGTCCTCGGATGAGTCGCCTCTGTCACAAAATCGATTTTATTTTATTTCACTATCAAAGCCATGGTCGAATGTGAGATCAAGTGAGGCTGCCTGTGCATTCCCTGGTTTTTATTCTCCTTCTGCATTCCGAGTCGCTTTTGGTGCTGTTGACTTTTGCTGGATTGGATACATGCCTGCCGCCGCTTGGAAGTGACTGTTTATTTGTCATTTGGAGACAGGGTCTCAGTATGCAGCCCTGGCTGTCCTGGAACTTGCTATTAAGACCAGGTTGGCCTCAAGCAAACGTTACAGAGACCCACCTGCCTCAGACCCCTACTCCCCCACTTTCTGGGATTAAAGGTTGTGCACCAACTCATCTGGCTTTGAAAATTGTCAAGAGGGTTTTTTTTTTTTTAATGTGTGTGTGTGCGCGCGCGCGTGTGTGCACGTGCGGTTACCTATTAAGGTCAGAGGGACTGGATCCTCCTAGAGCCCTACAGGATGTTGTGAGCTACCCAACACAGATGGGGGGACCAAACCTGGGTCCTCTGCCAGAGCAGCAAGCCCTCTTAACTGCTGAGCCATCTTGCCAGCCCATTCTTCTCAAAATGTTGCTTTAGCCCCCAGTAGGTGGGACTCGATCTATGTCTATCCTATTATTTTATTCACTCTCACTTGACCCTGGAGTTGAAATGATCACTTATTAAGAACAGCCTTTAAGGGCTGGAGAGATGGCTCAGAGGTTGAGAGCACTGACTGCTCTTCCAGAGGACCCGGGTTCAATTCCCAGCACCCGCATGTCAGCTCACAACTGTCTGTAACTTCAAGATCTGACATCCTCACACAGGCATACATGCAGGCAAAATGCCAAGGCAAAAATATATATATATATATATATAAAGAATAACCATTAAAATGGGTTTCTACGAAGCTCAATGCCATTGGAAGCATCTGCTGCAGTGGGACCATGCAGCCCTTGATCCTGCGTGTGCCAAGCAGAGAACTTCAGCTTTCTGCAGTAGAATCCAAACCAGGCTAAACTAAAGCCACAGAAGCCCATCAGAGACCTTTGAAGGGCTCACTAACCCTGTTCTGAAGAAGCCAAGATGACTACAGAGCAAGGCTAGCTGTCATCTACCCCAGGCATTGCCCTTGAGAAATTAACAACTACCCTGGCCCTTTCTTTTTCTCTTGCATCTTCTCTATGATTAAAAGTGTGGGTAGATGATGTCTTTCAATGGGAAATGGTATGCGCACACCATGGAATACTATACAGCAGTGAAAAGCAACCAAGTTACAGATTTGTGTAGAAACATGAATGACATACTGAGTGAATTATGGGGACTGATCAACCTATTCAAAAGGTGGCATATGGTGTGATTTCCTCCTGTTCAAAAGACATGGAGTTTAAAGTGGAAAGGGAGTGAGGGATGGCCAGGCACTAGGGTGGGCATGGATGTTGGGAATGGAGTGTGGTCACCAAGAGGCATTGGGAGGGGTCCTGGTCAAGGCAGCTCCTCTGTATGATGAGTGAAAGTGGTAATCTCCCAACTCACCGCTGTGATGAAATTGTATTAAACTGAACACATAGGCATACATGGCGAATGGAATTTAAACTCTGAGCTTCTAAAGATAAAGGAAATGGAATCACTGTGGATCTCCTGGTTATGAGACTACACTTTATAGTTTGTTTCTCTTATGGAAAAATAGACTCCATGGCCCTCTGTGCCTTTCTCATGGCTTGCACATACAGTTATAATTATGAGAAGTATAATTATATAAATTTGGCCTGGCGGTTGTGGCACACGCCTTTAATCCCAGCACTCGGGAGGCAGAGGCAGGCAGATCTCTGTGAGTTTGAGGCCAGCCTGGGCTACAGAGTGAGTTCCGGGAAAGGTGCAAAGCTACACAGAGAAACCCTGTCTCAAAAAAATAATAATAATTATATAAATTTACAGTTATGTTAACTGTAAGGGTATAGATGGACAATTATGTGTAAATGAATATACTTACCTAAATAGAATTATAAATAGATCTATGCAATTTTAAAAATCAAAGATCACATTCTATCAAAGACCCTTTTCTAAGAAAATCTGGAGTTGTATGGAGGGAACCCCCCTCAAAACCTGACATTATGTGTCATTGGAATGAGGCTCTCGGGCTCTTGGCTCACCTAATGTACCCACTACAGTATTTATGAACCTGCAGAGTTTTTACAGACTTTGCCGCAAGCCAGGAGGACCTGAGAAATCATTCTGACTCTCTGTGACTGACTGACTGGAATGATCTGGTAACCCGGTGTGACTGTAAGACCATCAAGGGGGAGGTGATGTGGCATCCACCAGCCCCTCTCTGGGGTGGTTCACCTGGGAACTCAGTCCCCATGTTGTGAGGAAGTGCACTCCGCCGCATGCAGTGGCCATAAGCAAGTGCTGTGGCCTCCATCCAACTGCAAACCGACTCCCAGAATTGAGAATGAATGAGCCTAACTTCTCCTCCCTGGCATTTGCACCAATTTGGCTAGAGATAGATGCTGTGTCTGAGCCCTGCCCAGATTACAGATTCATGAGCAAAATAAACGTTTTATGCCAGAAACTTTTGATAACACTGTGGCACACGGCTGGGCCAACCTTCTGACCAATGTGTGCAGGGAGAGCGAACTCCCTGCACATGACAATGTGTCCCTGCCGTGACATCGCTAGAGCAGCATATGGTGGTGCTCGGTGAGGCACCAGACTGTTCACCTCTGTGCTCACCATCCTGAAGACTGCACTTCAGGGACTCAGGATATCGAGTGACTGCAAGATATCGAGACCAAACCTCCACACCAGCAAACCCTTTGCCATATCTTATGAGGGGTGTTTTGGTTAATATTATGAGCACCTGTTTGTTTACCCTTTGGATAAAGCATGTGTTGGGTTTTCCTTGACTTTTTTTTTTTCCCTCCTGTTGCACCGTGGAGTCTTGTGCTTATGGAGGGCGAGACAGCCACTGAAATAAAAATAAAGGCAGAACGCATCCATCCATACTGCATCTGTTTTCAAGTGCTTTGCCCTGTGTTCTCAATGAGTCTCAGTTCTGCAGGTTTCCTATCTGGAGGGAGACAGTATTAACATAGACAAGCAAGCTAACCCCCTAACAGCCATCTTTAGGGGGAGCCCGCTCAGAAGAAAACATGAAGAAAAATGCAGAGTTTATGTGTCGGCTCCAGGAGAAAAATCTCTCCGTTGTCCTGGCTCCACATGAAGAAAATGAAACAGGAGTCTGAAGACGATCCATTGAGAGCAGCTAAGCCCGCTGAGCCTGGACTGATTGCAAACATGGAAGACAGTGGCGGGTCGTGGGCCAAAGATTGGCCCCGAGCCATGGTACCCAGAGCTGAGAGCCCCCCCTGGCCTGGAAGGAGATGATCAGGCGTGACGAAACAGGAATTTGAGCCGAAGAATATTCACAGATTGCAGGCCCCGAAGAAAGTGGGGAGTTCATATTCTCTTTACAGCCTCTCTCGCTGGGGGACCAGCTTGTCTTTTATTGTTAATATAAAAATCAATATAGCAGGAGGCGAGTCTTTGCCGTAATGATATTGGCTCCTTGCAGCAGGCGCGTGGAATTAGATTGCTCATAGGTGTGCCTCTGTCACCTCCCTGGGCTCTGAGAGAAGCCGCGGGCTTTGCCAATAAGCGCAGCAACAGAGTGTGTGCCGAGGGCCAGCATGTGGCCAATCGCATTGGCGGAAAACTCAGTTCTCTTAGAAGAAGCCATCCTGGGGGAAGCTGGGAAGCAGCCAGTCTGGTGGCATAGGCTAGGCTGCACATGGGCTAGAGCCATCCGCAGGAGGCTTTGGTGCTATACAAAGGGAGGAGGCATCAAGAAGAAGAAGAAAAGAAATTTGAGAAAAGAACACCAAGAGGCAGGAAGGCCACGGGCAGCTCTGAGAAACTGTCCCCTGTGGGACTTTGATGAATGTGTAATCCTTCCCATAAAAGACTAGATGTTATAATTATTTCCCAAGATATGCCACTTAGGGAGTGGCTGGGAGCCTGCAGAGCCATGTGGAGAAAGCATCCTCTTCCCCTTCCCTAAGCGGTCCTGTGGAAGCGGGAGAGATCTCTGTGGCCTCCTGGAGCATGCGTACAGCCATGTTGGTTCAGATCACAAAACTCAGAGAACATTTAAATACTGAAATGAAGGTGTTCGGGATGCAGCTCAAAGAGGTGGATGGATTGCCTGACGTATACAATGCTCTGGTTTCATTCTCAGAATCGCAAATTCACTTACTTAATGTATACATGGAGGTAGGGCACATGTGTATTCATCAAGTACCCTATTCTATTCTTACCCATCTTATTCTCAGGACTGGTCTTCATTTTCTCTGGCCTCTATCTCTGGGGTTATAGGAGCATTCCTTGCTTTTTACATGAGTTGGAGGGACTTGAACTCAGGTCCCGCTGAACCATCTCCCTAGCCACCAATCAACTGTTAAAAATGAAATACGAACTGGCCATAACTCCCCTTCAGCCATATCAACTGTTAGCCACTGTGATTAGTGTCTGCCCTTTCTTACTGTGGTGTTTCCTAGCTCTGGTTCCATTCTTGTGTGTGTGTGTGTGTGTGTGTGTGTGTGTGTGTGTGTGTCTGTGTGTCTGTGTGATAACTTGTGCATTTATGTATCATTATGTGAGTATAACCTATATATTGCTTTTTACAAAGTTAAACCAGGTTGTATTTATAGGGATTATGCTCTCTTTTTGTAACTTTGGAGTTCTTTTTAAGACTGGGACCAGATCTCAAGTAGCCCAGGCTGGCCCAGGTTCACTGTGTAGCTGCCTGCATGTCCAGGTTCTGGGATTGTCGGAATGCACCCTATGGTTTATGGAGTGCTGGGAATGGAATCTCAGGCTTCATACATGCTGGACAGGCACCCCATCAACCGAGCCACAGCTTCCAGCCCTGTTTCTTCATGTTATCATTTCCCAATGGCAAGAAATGTCTTAGAGAGCAGGGCTTTCCTGTTTCTGTCTTGTCTAAAGTCAGGTTAATGAGTGTTTGAGTTCCTCTCAGTGTTTCCTTTTATAGAACTCTGTACACAATGTTCAGTGAAAACCATTGAGCACTTTGGGAATGCAGATGAGTTCCCAAAGGTAAATTCCTATGCCGAATTCTGAAAAGTGGCATCCCCCATCAGAAAGGGAGGAGCTGCCCAAAGGCTCCTGTTATCTGCTTGTTGCGTAGACACTGCTGCTGTCCACCAGCCTGTGAACAGTCCTTCTAAAAATCAGCATCATGACACTTCTTGTTGGTGTTCAGGATGGTAATGGTTACCACTTGCTGGCGTCTCAGCTTTCCTTGGGAAAATGTGAAAGATCAAAGAAATGCTTATCAACTCCATACATAGATCAGCTCTCTCTGAGAAGCCTCAAATAACACTAGCATCTAAACCTGTTAGAAAGTGGTACCAGAGAGAGGTGAATATAGAAAGGTAAGGCTACGGAGCCCACAGGTCATTACCATATGGCCATGTGATGGTCTAGTTTTAATTAACAACTCATCTAGAGTCAGTTGGCAAGAGTCTCCCTGAGATATTGTCTAGATCAGATTGGCCTGTGGGCACATCTGTGGAAGATTACCTTGACTGCTAATTATGTAAAAAACATAGCCCACTGTGGGTGGAACCATTCCCTAGGCAAGGTGTCCTGGGCTGTATGAGTGTGGAAACCAAGCTGAGCATTTCTCTCTGTTCTTGATTGTGAGTGTGATTGTGATGTGACCAGTGGCTTCAGTTCCTCCCTTGACTTCCCCACATGAGGGACTGTAATGTGAAATGATGAATTGAAATAGACCCTGTTCTCCGCTTCATTGCTTTTTGCCATAGTGTTTTGTCACAGCAATAAAAGTGAAACAAAGACAATCAACAGCCTGGCATTACCCTTCCAGAAAGTAAGCATGCTCATACACGCATTATTGATCTTTAAAATGTATACACACATTGTATCTGGGGGAGGGCATCCCCCAACTACAATGCTATCACATGGTCCCTGCCTAGTTTTACTTTCCGCTCTGCTTTGCTGATAGCAGTTGAGCCGTGACCAGTGAGCATGCACTGTGCTCCCACGTACCCTCCAGTTGGTCCCTAGTCTGGTGACCTGAACCCAACAGCACACTGCCCTCTCATTATCCCCAAATCTTTCCATAGGAGACGGAGGCCAGCCCTAGAGTGGCAGAAGGTGCTTCTCTTTACACGCCCTTGCTCTCTGTCCCATAGTGAACAGAACGGGAGTGACCCTTCTCTGACTATGTGTAGAGTCTCATAGGTAGGATCCTTGGATCCCATAGCAAGGATGGGGTCGACTCAATAGTGCAGTAAGTGAATGAGTGAATGGACTACCGTTGTAGTAAAGATAAATATTGGGACTATGCCATCTGCTACATTCTCTCATGTTTTTATGAGCCTACGGGGAATTACTTACATAATTACTTACCAAGTCCTAAAGATGTAGCAAGGCTGAGATAAGGTAAGGAACCATCTTGGTTTTGGTCACCACTTAACTCAGCCTCCTGGATGCTTTGCCTCCTCAAGTCATCTGGCTGAAGATGGCTCTGCCACCTATAGTCTGCTTATCAAGGTGCCCCATCTGCTGAGAAACAGGAGGGAGGCATATCTTGCTGAGCATCTGGCTGCCAGGCACCCCTGTCTGGGGCTCTTGTCTATTTGCATTTGAAGATTCACAGAGCACCCCAGCTTTCCCTGGGCCCACCCCAAACCCAGAATGAGGCTGCATGGCCTGGGGTACCACCATATTTACAAAGGAATTCGAGCAAGCCAGACCTGTCTGCAGCTGGGGGATTACAATGTCACTTTCAAGGGAGGGACTTGGTAGCAGGGTCTCTCACTGTTGCCTCTCTGCTCCCTGAGTCCCAGGGCTGAGCTAGCTGCAGAGGTTGGAAGATGTTTTCTTCCCTGTCTCACGATGTGTACTACGGGATACATCATTTGTGCCTTTCTCAGCCACACAGCCGAACAGCGCTCAGCACTTCATTGTATTTTCAATAAAGTGGTAAAACGGAGACTGTCCTTTTTTTTTCTCTCTCTCTCTGCATTGAGCTTGCTTAATTCTGAGAACTCAAGATGAGTCTTGTTCCAGAAGAAAAATATCTTGCAGACTGTTGAGGACACGTTCACTTCTCACACTATCATCCCCCCCCCCGTTACTTTTTTTTCTCTCTCTTTTTCAATAATGTTTTTATTTATTCTTTGAAAACTTCATACACTGTTCATCCCCACTCCCCAACTCCTCCCAGTTCCTCCCCACCCCTGACTCACCCAACTTCATGTTCTTTCTCTCTCTAAAAACAAAAAGAGAAAAAAAAAGGAAAAAAAAAAAAGTCCGTTTTGTGTTGGCCAACTACTTATGGCCAAGGGTCCTGCTGTGATGTGTGGTTGATATCCCCAGCATCACTCCATTGGATTTTCTCTTTCCCAGTGGGTACCAATGTCTAAACACTTCCTGGTTAGGGGTGGGACTTTATGTTTTGTCCGCTTTGAACCTGTCCAGGTTTTATGTATGCAGCCACGGTCTCTATGAATTCATAGGTGCATCAACCCTGCCGTCTCTGGAAGATACAGTTTCCTTACGTGATCCATCACCTCTGGCTCTTCCAGCCTTTCCTCCTCCTCACATAGATTCCTAAGGTTTGAAGGGGGGCCTCTGTGTTGCTTCGCCCCCTCCCCTAGACTCCTTGACAAATGGCACCATAAGGCCAGTGACCTGGTGCCACACCCCACCTTTGATCCCCTGTGTGTGGACATACCTGTGTGGGGTACGCCCTGAAGGCAGGCGATAGGTGCTGAGAGCTAGTTACATACACAGGGGACAACAAACTGTGGTGAACAAGCCATGATGGCTGTGTTTTTAAATAATCCCAGCGCTCGGGAGGCAGAGGCAAGCAGATCTCTGTGAGTTCAAGGCCAGCCTGGTCTACAGACAGAGATCCAGGACAGGCACCAAAACTACACAGAAGAAACCCTGTCTCGAAAAACCAAAAAATAAATAAATAAATAAAATAACCCCATTGGGGCTGGACAGGTGGCTCAGCCGTTAAGAGCACTGGCTGTTCTTCCAGAGGTCCTGGGTTCAATTCCCAGCACCCACATGGCAGTTTACAATTGTCCATAACTCCAGTTCCAGGGGATCTGACATCTTCACACCAATGCACATAAAATGAAGTTCAATTAAAAATAACCCCATGACTGCCAAGGACCGGGTTTCATTTTTGCTGAGCTGGTAAGAACAGCAGTTATGAGGACAACACCTATCTCTGTGGGATAAGGGCAAGATGGGATGGTGGCCTGGGGTGTGGAAACTGTTCTTACTACTGGAGTTTTGGGGTACAAGCCTGGGTCATCCTAACATGCTAAGTTTGACCACCCATCCTTAATATGCCAGTCCAAAAGAAAATAATATTGACAAGCAGAGAAAGGCGATTTATTGATTCACTGTGGTCACATGAAGAACATATAATGGCCAATGCCACCTCTCCCCACCCCACCCTCGCCAAGTCTGTCTTTGGGGTTCTGACCCAAGGCTTAGGTTTAAATGGAAGGTTAGTGGCATGTGTTGCTGTGCAGTCTGGGTCACAGTATGGGTGGGGTCTGGGTTGCTCATCATTGAACCAGCATTGTGTTGGCTCCTCCGGTTCATCCCGCAAGCTGTCCCAACTGTAAAATCTCTGCACAGGAGGGAAGTGCCTCCTGTGGGGTCAGCAGGGCTTCGGTCTCTGCCCTCCTCCGGCATGTGTTTCCTGGGGTCACTCTTAACTCCTTTCTGACAGCCAGGGAGGTGGGCACAGTCATGTCTCTTTAAACCAGTGGTTCTCAACCTTCCTAACACTGCTGACCCTTTAATACAGTTCCTCGTGTTGTGGTGACCCTCAGCCATGAAGTTATTCCCCCCCCCCATGAATGACCATGACGTCATTTGCATGATGGACAGTCGCGGGAATCGAACTCGCCACCTCGGCCGCCGCTGGCCGGGCGCCTGACCTCAGAGCCACCTCTCCGGGTCGCTATGAAGTTATTTTTGTTGCTCCTTCATGACTGTAATTTTGCAATGGTTATGAATCATAATGTAAATATTTTGGGGGAGAGAGGTTTTGCGGAGGGGGTCGGGACCCACATATCGAGAACCAGTGCTTTAGACATTTGCTCTTGCTAAGATAGTTGCAGCCTAAACCCAGCTTTAACATGAGGGCCGCCTGCTGTCTGCAGAGGCCCTCAAGCACCATGCAAACTGAAGCAAGGCTGGAAAGCAAGGGGAAAGCTGTTTGGCTTCCTGCTACAAACCCCTCTCCGCACAGCCAGTGCTCCGAGATGTGGACACGCATGGTGGCTTATCCCTAGCTCTCTTTGCTCTCCGGCCTCCTCTGTATTCCCCCTGCCCTGGTTTCCATGGGAACTTTCCGTGACTGTTTTCCTGGTCACAGATTTCTGCCTTAGGCCTGGCTGGGCCTCCTCAATGGAAGAAGCAGCTTGGGCCCTTGAGTGACAAGGTGACAAGTCTCCTGCAGACAACGAGGGAGACCGAGAGAGGCTTTGGTAACCCAGGGATTTGCAGAGAGATTCTGCTGACTTCTCCAAGCAAACCTATATATCTACTAGAAGACTTCTATATAGCTGAACTTAGACAAAAACTCCTATTAGCCTAATTGATTTCTTTTCCTTCTGTTTAAAACATCACACACACACACACACACAATTTTTTTAGTTCTTTGATCTCAGCAAACTTTGCATGGCATTTGGGGCAAAGGTAAGCAGTTGGGAAGCCTGCAGATTAACCCTCCCAGGGCCAGTGACCTCTGAGCCCCTGGCATTTGTATGAGGCTAAAAGCCCTTAGAAAAGCAGCTGGGAGGCCACAGGATTAACTTTATTGGTTTGTGAAAATACCAGTTCTCAGGGAAGTAGTTGACTGTTGTGCTTTCCTGGCCTGGGACCCAGAGCAGAGCACCGTGTGGCGGCTCCCTTTATTCTTCCAGTGTTTAGGACCAGGAGATGGTATGCATTATCTGCCCTGCAGATGGATGCCCCAGACAGTGGAGATGGTATGCAAAGGTCTAGAAGCCAGGACCCGGGCTCTCCAGGCTTCCTGGTGTTTCTATAATGGGAAGCTTTGCCATCCCCCACAGAGAAG
>CABHPH010045832.1:0-27283 GCA_902168325.1 Peromyscus nudipes | reverse complement strand
AAGAAAGAAAGAAAGAAAGAAAGAAAGAAAGAAAGAAAGAAAGAAAGAAAAAGAAAGAAAGAAAAGGTTTGGGGTAAAATTCAATACAAATGTAGTTGATGGTAAGCCTAGTCCTTGTAACTCTGACACTCTCAAGGTGCATAGAACATGAAAACAAACCATACTTGCTGGATGTAAATGGAACAACAGAAGAGAAAGCAATCTCCAACAGTCACTTTGAATGACCATCAGTGAGCTGAAACTGGCATCAAACAAAAGAATCCAATTTACTGTTACTCAGTCAATCTTCTACAAGAATTCTTTTTAAAAAGTAACCTTGTGTGTTGTTCATTGCATTAGCCATGGTAAATAAGAAGATTTACAAGAAACAATGCACCAAATGCCTCAGATACTTAGACTGACCATCCTCTATTACTTCACTGAAAATTAACTAATTATTCTAAGAGCTATCAATTAAGAAATCGGGATACAATTTCCCCTTGGTCTATTTCTGATAAATGCTACAATCCTTAGAACAATGTGTGTGGTGCACATATCTCTTTTTATAAAGGAATATAAATGTCATAAGAAGAAAATCAAGAGTGTGCTTGGGTTCAAGGTCACAATACTAACAAGTTCAATGTGTAAATATTCTGTTCATAGATAGAAAATAAGTTTATGCTCAGTTGAGTTCTTATCCTTCAGTAGTTTTTAGACATTCACCACAGTACAAATACAGTCTGATAACACGCTTGTCATGACTTAAGGCACATTTTTATTTATGAGTAACTCCATATCCTCTTTTGAATCTAATCTTTCAGGTATGAAATATAAGGTGATAGAAAGCTATTCCCTATAGAACTACCATTTCAAGGTTGTAGAACACCTCTCACTTTAGAGCTATAGTTTCCATTATTTTATTTCAGCACATAACAGTGTCGGAAAGTGCCAAAAGTTTATTTCACACGGTTGGATATTGCACAGCTGTATATATCAAAGCCTACATTCACAATTCCTGGAAATGCATAAGATGCTTAAGCAGGAGTGTATTAGTCACAGGCACACAGACATATATGCATCTGTGTGTTTGGGCACATCCACACATTTTATCTTGCTTCTCCTTCTCTAGGGAACTGTAATCCTTCTGAGTTGGTGAGAGTGTGTGATCAAAGAAAATTATTTGTAAGAATTGCTTCACTCAGTGACGTCACTGTCTATCTAAATGCCATCACTTTAGGAGAACCACTGGTGTAATTCTGGTCTGGACTGAATGTTAGTGAACTGGAAAAAATCAATGACATAAATTATAGTTTAAGGGGAAAAGATAGATGATATCCTAGTTAAAGCAGAAAGTCATGAAGAAACAGACATCTCCTTCCTTCTTCTACCTGTTTCCATCTAGGACCTCAACCAATAGAATAGTGTTTATCCACAATGCAGAGAACGTTTTCCTTTACCATGACCACTGAAGAGAATTCTAAGCCCATCAGGAAACACTGTCAGAGACATACCACAAATCATATTTGATCTGTGAACTCTTGAATCTGGTCTGTCTGGCATGTAGAATTAACTATTATAATGGCATTACTTAAACTGTGGATATTTCAGGTCCATGTATCAATTTGGCCAACATGAAAATATACAAATAGGATAAATGCAGTTTAATGCTTCTGCATGGTTTGTGTCTGTTTAGCTATCTATGGATTGAGCTGATACTTTACATAGATGAGCTACATGTTACCTAAGCAAATCCTCCATTTTAGCACAATCCAATTACAGAAAGAGGATTTTCCTCCTCCTACACATTTACATTAACACAGCATATGATGTGTGTTCCATGGCTTCTCTTGTTCTGTATTCAGGGTCTAAATTTATCATCAGCATCACTCACTAAGCACTCATTACACTCCAGGTGCTACTTACATTCCTTTAAAAGACTACACAATCCCCATACTTCCCAGAATAACATTGTGGAATAATCATCTCCATCTCAAAAAAACAAAACGAAAGCCTTAGCCAGTTAGGTGGATGTAGGTGGATCTTCCAGGTGTTTACTGCAGCATCACATCTCCAACAGAAATGACTGTAATTATACGTCTAAATTTTTCCATTCACTCAATTGAATTAGCTATCAAAATACTGTCATTTAGATTTATTTTGTATGTATGAAGTATAGACACATAGAAAGAGAGGAAAGTAAAGGGGGAGGAAGAATGATGGAGGAAAGGAGAGAGAAGAGAGATTTCAACCAACCACAGCATATATCATGGTAGTCTCATTAGAGGATAATGGAACTGAAAACTTCCTACAGTTGACTGACATCTTTGTAGTACTGATGGAAAGCAATGTGTTATTTATGCTTGTGGTCATGTTTGGTATGTGTGCAAATCTGCTGTGGTTCAGATCTTGTAACCCATGATTAGGTATAATATACAGTCCTTGACAGTAATATTAAGTAACTATTTTACTTGTGTGGGTTGTTGCAAACACCAGGGCCAGCAGAGTAATGATCCACATAATGCAAGAAAGAAATCCTGTTCAACACTACTCAGTAACTGGTGTTGGCTCAAACTTCTAGAGTCTGACACCAGGGAGTTTAAATTTTAGGCATTAAATACAGCACAATTTTGTAAGAGAAGTTTCCTGGTAACAATTATCTCAATCCCATGTGCACTATAAAGCTTAAGGCATGATGCCATCAAAACTCTTTTACAAAGTACATGTGGCCTCTTCCATAAGAATTGGTTCTATAGTTTAAGGGCCTATAGGATGATCTGGTGTAGTCTTATAATTGTATAGGTCATCAAGATATAAAATACATGTGACTGTTCCCCTAAGGATGGTTCTATTGACTGAGAAACAAAGCTAAAGATAAAGGTCTAGGGAGGAAGACTCTGGGATAACCATAATAGTCTGGGGGATTTGGGTGTGGCCTGGCCATTCAGATAGCACAGATCACCAGGTGATTAACAACATCCACTCTCAACCTTCTGCACGGAAAACACACACACACACACACACACACACACACACATATATATATATATATATATATCTTCTATTGAGGAGATAACTCTGCATATTTAACATTCCTGGGGTTCCTAGTGTTTATCTGAAGCACAAAGAACTTGTGCTTCTACAGTTACTCACTCAGGTGCTCTTATATGATATATTACATTATTAGCTTATGATCTTTCTTTAGTTACTATGTTTACTGTAATAATTATAGGGTTATGTGAGGCTCATATGAGCACCAGCCTTATGGGTCTTGTGTTGATCCTGTCTATAGATTGAAATTTTAGTATCTATCTGGTTTAATTTCATATTATTTCATTTACTGAATCTCTAGAAGCAATTTGTAACTGAATATATATCACATAGTCATATAAATATATATTTGGTGTTTGTAATGTTGTGCCATAAAGGACTAAATAACTGTTCTCTATAATGCTTCCATAATGATCACCTCACATTTAATTTCCTAGGTAGTATTCATGATTAGGTGGGAATCAACTATGTATATAATGTGAGTGTATAAGCATTTTGTTGAGAATTAAAGAGAACAGGAGAGAAAGAAAGAGACGCTCTTCTAAGTCAAAGTGAACAAAAAGCAACTTTAGTTTCAGAAGTATGCTTCTAGTGTCATTGAAAGAAATGGAGAGAATAATATTGTAAAGGAAATTGATTTTATTAAACATAGTTATACTTTCCTCAGTAAAAACAAAAATTTAAAAAGTTATGTTGTTATATATAACATATATAAAAATTGAAATGGATATTTTCATGTGATACCTATACAGAGAGTTCTATTAGACTATACAGCTGAGATTCTATGGATGATGGCAAGTTGAAAGACCAATCTTACAAAAATATTGATAATGACAATTTTGTATTATTTTCCAAACAGTTTAAAATTTTTTTTAGCTGTAAATTTTACTGTTATCATTTTTCCATATATCTTGGTCCTAGTTTTCAAGTTCAGCATTTATTCTAGAAGATCATTGATATTCTACTCATACAAGTCATGTGGGTGTTAATTAAGGTATATGGAGACAAGCTTTGTATTTGATTAAAATGAATAATCTTTTATGCTGAAGTTCATTGGTGTTTCACAGAGATATATTATACCTCACTACTGCAAATCTTTAGGGGAGAATTCCAATCTTTACAACAGTTCCTTGAGTGAGGTTTGTGGTAGTGTTTACTGCTTAGCAGTGTCTTCAGATAAAATGAGAAACAAATACTACTTAACACAAAAATGACTTATTTCATGCACTACAATTTAAATATTACTCGGTGACAATGTGTATGCAAACTACGGTAGGAGAGATTTTTATTTCTGGTCTATCTTGATTCAAATGCCTTATTATGTATGTAATTTATATCAAATCAAGAAAGAATACAAATGAAAGTTTGTATTTCCTTGCATTACAGTGATGCTGTGTGTTGTTAATTTGAGTCTGGGAGATAACTAGTGATAAAACACTTTAAGGATTTACTGCCAGCTGCTTTCAAAGAAGACATGCATAATATATGATGTAACTTAACTAGTTATACATATACATAAATTTGAAAATTGATGAAATTTGTATTTGCACAAAGTTAAAATGACATGTATTTATAATTAACTTTAAAAGGAGAGAACTGATAAATAATTGGTTTTCCTAATTTGTATACAAAAAAGAAATACGTACCTTATTGCTAATTTCAAAGATTAAACCCTGAATTGCTCAATAAGTTATGTACATTAAATTTTCCCAAAGAATGTTAGTATAAGTCTCTAAAACCATGAATCTACAATCAGTTTCAAAATAATCGTCCTCCTGAAAGTTCAGTGATGTAACTGAGGCAAGTTCTCTCTCTCAAAGATGAAAGTGACTCATAAGGAATTCAAAGGTGAATGTATTGGGGTTTAGACTGTGAAAGTACCTATCCTAGTAATCTTTTTCCACATTTGGCTGTCCGACTATTGAAATAATAGAATCAAGAAATTGGAATTTCCCTCAGCCCTCCAGTGGAAACTGAGGGACTGTCTCTGAGCCTCTCTGTTTTTTTCCCAATGAGGCTCCAGTGGATTAATTTCCTTTTTTGGTGTTTCCCTGCTAACTTTGCCTCTTCTTGTCTTATTGAAGAAGGGTGGCTGAGCCTGGCTCATTAGGGTGGTCAGATCCTAGGTACTGACAGGAACAGATCTGGTAACACCTGCTGGGAGGAAGGAAATGGAAGAAGAGGGGAGATTTTCCATTTCAAAAATGACTTGCATTGATTGAAGTAAAAATGATGGTTTGTGGAGAACACCATGAGGAATCCTGGAATACAGAGAGGTGGGTCAGGAGCCAAGGGCCTTTCTTCCTATTTTTTATTAAGAAGGCCAAAATTGCCATCTTTCCATGGTGACATGGGGCTTGAGTGTAAAATCTGAACTTTGTACTTTCAGGAAGACCAAGGAAGAATATTAACCTCAGTGCTATTTGTTTTAACCTTGCAGTCAGCAGGAGTTGTTCTGGGTGCTGTAGAGCACAGGATATTTATAAGGTATTTATTGTCTTCTGTTTACCATTTAGTTTTATGTTCAGGGAGGGAAAAGTGACAATATTTATTGCACTTTGTCTACTTTTCTGTTCTGCAGGCTTTGGGTCAGGAAGGCACAGCTCACTGTGTTTGCTGCCATTAGTTTATCCATTCCTGTTTGCGGCCAGTATAAAACTGGTCACTGGTGCATTTTAACCTTGTGATCTTGTTGATACTGAAATGCTACTAAAGGTTTAATTTTATCTATCCATGGAGGCCAGCTTGTAAACAAGTTATGAACACACTAGAGGATTTTCATTGCATTCCTTAGAACTGGTCTCTGTGGTGGTTTGAATGAAAATAGCCCCCAATAGGCTCATATGGAGTGTCACTATTAAAAGGTGTGACCTTGTTGGAGGAAATGTGTCACTGGGGGTGTGCTTTGAGCTTTCACATGCTCAAAGTAGGCCCAGTGTCTCTCTTTATTCCTGCTGATCCAGATGTAGAGCTCCCAGCTACCTCTGTAGCACCATGTCTGCCTGCATGCTGCCATGTCCCACCATGCTGATAATGGACTGAACCTTGGAACTGTAATACAGCCCCAATTAAATGTTTTCTTTTATAAGAGTTACTGTGGTCACAGTGCCTCTTCACAGCAATAGAAACTCTAACTAAGACAGAAGTTGGTACCAGAGACTCGGGTATTGTTGTGATAGGCCTGACCATGGTTTTAGTTGGAGGAGTGTGAACTTTGTGACTTTGGATTAGGAAAGGAGCCAGATGCTTTAAATAAGGCTTAATGGGCCATACTAGTAGGAGCATGGAATACAGTGGTTTGGGATGATTTGAACTGTGGGGGCATGGTTCAAGTGGTTTCAGAGGAGAAGAATATTAATATGTGGCCTAGATATCATTCTTGTGATATTTTGGTGAAAAATGTGATTGCCTTCAGCCCTTGTTCAAAAAAATCTACCTGAGGCTAAATTGAGGAGCTATGGATTAACAGCTTTGGCAGAGAAGATTTCAAGACAGCCTGGTATTGACTGTGTTGCTTAGTTATTAGTGGCCACACTTATGCAGATCTGTAATGAAAAAGAGCTAGCTAAGCAAGGAAAAATACAAAATGTACAGTATGAGGGGAAAAGGAGCACTAGGAAGTATAAACAGATTAAGGAAGTATAAACAGATTAAAGAAAACCCTGATGCTATGTGGAGTAAAGAGAGTAGTTATTTCAGAGAAAGACCCCAGCTAGCTAAGCTTCCAACTTGTGAAAATAAATTTTTAAATTTGCCTGGGCTACCAAGTGAGTTCCAGGAAAGGCACAAAGCTACACAGAGAAACCCTGTCTCGAAAAACTAAAAAAAAAAAAAAAAAAGAAAGAAAGAAAGAAAGAAAAGAAAAGAAAAGAAATTTAAGAAAAGGTTAGGGAAAGGCATAGTGGTGCAGACCTTTAATCTCAGCTCTCAGAATGCAGAGGCAGCTGATCTAGGAGTTCGAGACCAGCCTGTTCTACTGAATGAATTCCAGGTCAGCCAAGCTTAGACAGTAAAGGAAACCATTGAAAACATAAATGTGGTGAAGATGTACTTGAATGAGGGGATTATGTACCAGTCACACCAGGCAGCAGAATTTAGCAGCTTTGGTCATTTGGTTCTGGCTTTAGAGACAAGAATAGAAGAAAGGGGGTATAGAATCTCTATCTATGCCTAAGGGTAGAAAGCCACTGAGGCCAGACATGTGTCCAAGGGTTCTTGAATGGAGGCCTAGAAAGATCATTGCATGAACTGTGAATGTGAAGCCTAAATTGCCTTGGAGACCCCACAAAGTTGGAGATGTCAGAGCCATGAGATACCTCCCTAGGAAAGCTGCTAACATGAGTCCAAGTGAGAGATGTGTGGTATAGTCAACACAGCTGAAAGGATTTGGATATCTGAATAGAGTTTTGACATCAGAAATGGAGATGCAAAGTTTGGAGTTTTCAGTTTAGCTTTGGTCCAGCATTCCCTCCTTATGCTTCCTTTCCTCCCTTTTGGAGGTAGATTGTTTCCCAATTTTCTGAGACATCAAACAATCCAACTAAAAATGGGTTACAGAGCTAAACAGAGAATTCTCAACAGAAGAATCTCAAATAGCTGAAAGACATTTAAGGAACTGCTCAACATCCTTAGTCATCAGGGAAACGCAAATCAAAATGACTCTGAGATACCATCTTCTACCTGTCAGAATGACTATAATTAAAAACACTGAAATAGGTATGTTGGAGAGGATGCAGAGTAAGGGGAACACTCTTCCACTGTTGATGGGAGTTCAAACTTGTACATCTACTTTGGAAATGAGTAAAAATTGGGAATCAATCTACCTTAAGCCCCAACTATACCACTCTTGGGCATATACTCAAGGAATGCTCAATCATACCACAAGGACACATGCTCAACTATGTTCATAGCAGCATTGTTGGTAATAGCCAGAATCTGGAAACAGCCTAGATGCCCTTCAATCAAAGGATGAATAAAGAAAATGTGGTACATATACACAATGGAATACTACTCAGCAGTAAAAAAAACAACGACATCATGAGGTTTGCAGGCAAATGGATGGAACTAGAAAAAAATCCTCCTGAGTGAGGTAACCCAGACTCAGAAGGACAAACATGGTATGTACTCACTCATAAGTGGATAATATATGAAAGGCATAGGATAACCAGACTGCAACCCACAGCTCCAGAGAGGCTAGCTAAGAAGGAGAACCCCAAGAGTGACACATGGGTCACCCTGGGAAGGGGAAATGGATGGGATCTCCGTGAGTGGACTGGGGGTGAAGGAGACAATGGAAGGTAGGGGATGGGGGATGAGAACATAAGGGAACGCTGGACTTATAAACAGTGCTGATACCATTACAGCCATGGGGACTTTTGAAGTTACATTAAACACATTTTGCCTTATGATATGGCTGCAACCATACAAGGGGTCAGACACGGAATGTGGTGGTTTGAATGAAAATGGCCCCTGTAAGCTCATAGGCAGTGACACTCTTAGGAGCTGTGGCCTTGTTGGAGGAAGTGTATTGTTGAGGGTGTGCTTTAAGGTTTCAGATGCTCAAGCTGAGCCCAGTGTCTCCATCTCTCCTTTCTGTCTGTCTCTGTTTCTGTCTCCCTTTCTGCTGCCTCTCAATCCAGATGTAGAGCTCTCGGCTCCTCCAGCACCATGTCTGCCTGCATGTTGTCATGCTTCCCGCCATGCTGATAATGGACTAAACCTCTGACCTGTTGGCAAGCCCCCAATTAAGTATTTTCCTTATAAGAGTTCCCATGGTCATGGTGTCTCTTCACAGAAATAGAAACCCAAAGACAATTTTTTATTTGATATTATTATGTCTTATTTGCATACTTACCAAATTATTACAGAACTCTGGTCATTCCTGTAGACGAATTTCTAAATGGTCTTATTAAATAATAAACACGGAGCCAAATAGAGGGGTAAAAGCCTTAGAGAAAGATCAGGGAAATAGGGAAAGCCACAGCTAACCTTACCTCGCCAACTCAGCAGCTTCCAAATGTGAGTTACTTCCTGTTTACCCACACCTTTATATGCCTTGCTTTTCTGTCCTCTCATTGGCTCTCTTAGCCCAGCTACCTCATTTTCTCTTCCTACACAGCTCTGTCACTTTCTATCTGTCTGTTCAGACCTCCAGACCTCTATAGTCGGTACTGAGATTAAAGGCATGTGTAGCTGAAGTTTTCCTGTGTCCCGGCCTGCCGGCAGTAGGGACAAATCTCTCTCACTGGCGTCCCCCAAGTAAACAAACAGAGACTTATATTACTTATAAACTGTATGGCAGTGGCAGGCTTCTTGCTAACTGTTCTTATATCTTAAATTAACCCATTTCCATAAATCTATACCTTGCCACGTGGCTCGTGGCTTACCGGTATCTTACATCATGCTTCTCCTCGTAGCAGCTGGCAGCATCTCCTGACTCAGCCTTCTTCTCCCCACCATTCTCCTCTCTCTTGTCTCGCCTACACTATACTTCCTGCCTGGCTACTGGCCAATCAGCATTTTATTTATCAATCAATCATAGCAACATATATTCACAGTATACAAGACATCCCACAGCAGGCATGTGTCACCACGCTTGGCTCTGTTTCCTAGTGTGGCCTTGAACACACTGAGATCCTGCCTGCTAAGGGATAGGACTAAGGGCATGTGCTACCACTGCCTAACTGCTTTGTTTACTTAAAATGGCTTGCTATTTCCTCTGATCTCCAGGCAAACTTTATTTATTAAAGCACAAATAAAATATCACCACACATCCATTTTTCTCAGGAAGTTTACATGCTGATATTCATGTCTCAAATGGAACCTGAGATATAGGTAGCTAAAGAGGACCAGAAGAATTTTATTTCCTTTCCTTCCTGCCTAGAATCTGAGGAAAGGGTAGCAGTGATCACAATATTGTAGTATCAGGAGCTCAGGCAGTTTGGGGTGAATTAACATGAAAGTGGAAGTATTCTCTGTGGCACCTCCACAGTTACTGTTGCCTTGGCTGGGCAACTATCTAAGGGACAATGATGCGTTTTGAATTCTCTAATTTTCAGAAAGTTTATCAAGCTTTGGATTTTGTGACAAGTAGGCAAAGGCCTAGACTATTTGAACAACAATGAGAATTTTGATTAATATTTGTAAAGAAGAAAGACCCAGTGATTTTAAAACTACTGCATTCTCTGGAAATCCGAATGTCAGTAGATCACAGATGCATCTAGTGTGCTCTTCATTCCATTTGCAGAGTATGGAAGTGTTTTGAATAATTTCTTTCTTGAAACCACTGATACATAATTAGTACCATTCAAGACTCATAGAGGAGCTATTATTTACACAAAGCAATAGACCTTGGTCCCTAGAGCACAGTTTTTCTCCTGGTTGAAATGATGAGTTATGAAACCTGTTGTGATATTCAAATATCTCTTTCTAATCCCCCAAATATTCCCACTGGTAGAGTGCTTTATAGATTATAAGTCTGTGGGATGGAAATTCTAAGTGACAGCCTTAGAGCTATGATGTTCAGGCTTCAATTTCTTGAGTCTAGGTGCAAGTTACTCACAAACCTGGCTCATTTCTAAACATTGTATTTTACATTATTGCTCAGAGTTCTTTCATTGGATGCCTGGTCAGCTCATCTGAAGAATGAGATGATGGAGAGCCTCAGAAAACAAAGCTACAATGCTCACAATATCTAGAGGCAGGAGGCATGTAAATACCTACAGGTCCTCTTAAGAAAGACGATGCCAAGTGGTTGTATTAATTGTCACTCTCAGACTCAATACCTGGGCAAAGGTCCTCAATGGGGGAAGGAGTTGATCCAACAAGAATTAGAAGGCATGGTGGTATATGTTGGTCCATGATGGTAGGAGTTCAGGGCTATGGATTATTACATGTTGCTGGGTCAGGAAGCAGGTACAAAATCAGAGAGTGGTTGCATCTTAACCTTGAGGTCCAGCTCTAGATCCCATGTTCCAAAAGTCCACAAGTTTCCAAAAACAGTGCCACCAGCTGGAGATTAGATATTCAAACACAAGAGCCTGTAGTCATAATTTTATATTCACACCACAAATGTGACCAGCTGTAAAAAGACAGCAATCTCAAAAGGACACTTTAGAGCAAAGTGTTTTGAGATTTCAATTAGAGAGGGAAAAGAGAGTAGAGTGAATAGTTTAGTAACAGCTGGTTGAGTAACTTCCCATGGCTCTACACTCTAGGGATGGTCCTTAATTTGAAGGAATCTGGTCCTTGGAGATCAAAGCTGAAGAACATGCCTTCCAGTGAGTTATCTGTCTGTCAGTGGTGTCTTCCTGGGTGAGCTCTTGGCAGTCTCTCCAGCCTAGAGGCACACAGTGTCTTCCAAGGGAGAAATGTGCTTTTCATTTAGCTTGTGCCCTTTTTACAACTAAAGTATCATTATATATCAGGAACTGCACTCACTCTTACATGATATGAATATTGATCAAATGTGTATATGTAGGACTTCCAATCAGCTCTTAGCCTTTATTCATCTTCAAGGCGAAAACAGCCATCAGTTTCCTGCTGTCTTAACTCTTCACTCACTAGTATTTTCAATGTATATAAAACTATTGGCTTATTTACCTATTTTCCAACATGGATCCATGGTACAGAATCTAGCCACAATGATACAAATAGAGAAGGCAGAGTTTTTCTAACTTCTTAAGCAGAACACACACATATATACAGAGCATGTACACACACACACACACACACACACACACACACACACTTATCAATCTTGATACACATTTTCTTCCTCAACTGTGTCTGAAATTTCTGTCATGAGAGACACTGTTACCTACAGAGAATATTTGTGGAGATTGTAGACATTCAGCAGGGAACATGAGCACAGATATAATAAGCTAATACATTTGTAAAAGTTTTACATTGGTGGGAAAAGGCAGTAGATGAAACTGTGGAGTGAATAGGTCATCAGTTTTCCAAGAGCCTGTGAAGAGTGACGGGATTAGTTCTGGCAGTCTTGAGCACCTTTGCTGGATGGGAGGCTCAGAAACCCACTGTGCCTCCAGGACTTAGTCACAGTCATGTTGAGGGCAGTCTACACCTGTTCCCAAAGGATGTACATTTTTATGGTCTCTATTAACTCCAGTAAACCCTTAGGCAGGCTGACTGCCAAGCAACAGAGTCATGATTTACATGTGCTTTAGACAGTTCTTTATCACATAGCTTCTGAATTAAAGAAGAGAAGATTTTATAGTAGTTCTGACATTCATTGGATTGCTGAGTTTGATGGATGGAGTAGGTAACAAAATGGTTTTGATTTTTTGTTTGTTTTGTTTTAGAAACTTCGTTTTAGATTAATCTTTTGAGTCTCTTACCACTAGGGCTTTTTTGCATTGTTTGCTTTTGTGAATAATGTGCTTGCCAAGTGACTTCTCAACAGACCATCTGAAACTGACTTCTATTTAAGGCCTCGATGTAAAGTCTTGTGTTCTTGATGTGGCTCTAAGTGGATTAAGACTTTAAAACCACACAGGGGCAATGTGGAAGGAGATGGATAGAGGAACCTCTATTGTATATACAGAATATAAGTTTAAATTTGGTGAAGTTATTGCATTTTCTATCAATAAAGCAACATAAGTTCACAACATACTTCATTTATGTCATGAAGTAGTTTAAAACCACTCCCCATATGAATAACAAGTGGTTTATGGATGACTATTGTCTCCCTCTCTTTCTCTCTCTCTGTCTTCTCCTCTCCTCCTCTTTCTCTTTTGTTTCTGTTTAGTTTGACATTTCATATATATTCTTTCTCCCCTAAAGTCTGTCAAGGAGAAGGTCAGAAAAGGGCAGCCGTGTCTCATAGTAAACTTGTGTTCCACTCTACAGTTTCTCCCAGTGTGTGATCCATCACTAACAACCAAGTCTGGTTTAATTTCTCAGAGGAATTCTCAAAGTCTTTTGAGGTTTGAGCTCCTGAGTCACCTTGGAAGCAGAGTTTTGGGAGACTATGGAGAGACAAGATGGCAGTTTCAATCAGCCATACCTATTTAGTGCTCTGTGCCCAGTCTCCCTTGCCCACCGAGGACACAGCATTCATGTACCTGCTTAAGCCCTCCTAGGCTTCTCTTCCTTCAGGAAGAGCCCTGTTCTCTGTCTCTCAGCTCCCTCCTAAAAGTCCTGTATCTTCTCTAAGATTTCTGAGGCCCCTATGTTCTCTTGGCTCCTTTGAACCTATAGAAATTTCCTCCTGAGGAATTTTGTTTTGTGCCCTCTCATTCTTCTCCTTGGACTACAAAAATCTGGACCACTGCCAAGGGCCATGTCTTGGGCCATGGCCTTGCTGCAGCCTCAGTCTGTGTTGAGGTTTGTGGCTCCTGTTACCACCGAAAGCAGTGAAGAGAGGGCTGCACAGGGTTGGTTCTGTCCCTCATTGGCTGCAGCACTAAAGACTGACCATACTCCTCATCTACTGCCTCACTAGGGGCAGCAAGCCCTGCACCTCACCTGGGTAGCACAGTAGAGTTGTCCCTGTTGCCAAGGGTCTGGATGAACTATCTCTGAAGGTACGAATGTGGGAGAGCTCACCCCACTGTCTGTTACACAGTGGTGTGAGTAAGGGAGAGATACCCCCTCACCTCTCTCTCCTTGTCCCTTGTCACCCACTGCAGGCAGGAAAAGCTGGCCCTAGGGTCACAAGAGTAGGAGATCTGTTTCTGCCCTTCACTGGCTGTTGTACCTTGCCTAGGCAGCACAGGAGAGCTGACCCTATTGGTGGGAGTACAGTTGATCCACACTCAAGAATGTGTGTGGGAGATCTGGCCCCATCCCTCATATGCTATATGGCAGAGTAGGTAAGGGAGAGATGACCTACCCCTCCCACACCCCTTGTTGCCTGTGGTGGGTGGGAGAGCTGACCCTCAGGTCATGAGAGTGGGAGGATTGACACTGCCCCTCACTGGCAGCAGCACTGGGGAGAGCAGGCCCTGTACCTTGTCTGAGCAGCACAGTAGAGCTGACCATCTTAACAGGGGTGTAGGTGAGTCAGCCTGAGGGCATGAGAGTAGGAGAGCTGATCCCACCTCTTCTATGACCTGCTGGAATATGTAAAGGGGATGGACCTACTGATCCAAAGCTACAGGGTCTCTATGACATAAGGCAACAACAGTATATCCAAGAGGAGTCCCAGCTAGGACCCAGTATCTATAGTGTAGTAGGAGTCAGAGGTCTTGAACCAGACCAATGATTCATTGCAAAGAATATTTACAAGTAAAGATATATGAACTAAATGATGTATTGTGTGACCCATTGGGCCACACTACAGCTTCCACTTGAGATGTTGTTTGTTTAGTTTGTTTTGGTTTTACTTTAAATTTTGTTTTGTTTTAGGGGGAGGTTGCAGGGGCAGAGGGTGGAAGCATGGGGATGGGGAGAAGAGAGGGATCTGGATGCATCATGTGAAATCCACAAAGAATCAATAAAAAGTTAAAAAACAAAAATCAAATCAAATCAGGTATACTTAATAAATGGTCCTCAAACTCTTCAGAGATCTTCTGATTATGGCATTTAAAATGTTTAATGAGAATTCTTCCCATTATAGACAGAAAAGCCAAATCCTAGAGTCAACTCTAAGGTCTCCAAAGAAGACACAGGAACACAATGACTCCACCTGGATTGTGGTAATGTGCTAACCACTGGACAGAACTGCTCCCATTCCTCCACCTATATTAGGGCTCTATCCAAACCATGGACATTGCTAGTTTTCCCAAGTTCCTTCTCCACAGGAAAATCTCTCAGACCTTCTGGGTCTGACAGCTGAAGGCTGATGCTGTCTTGTACAGAAGATTTAATGCTGTCTTGTATGACAGCAGAAGATTCACCAAGGAAACCATCAAGATCATTGGAGTCTAAGGCACCTGACTAGCCAGTAGGTAAGTCTCTGCCATTTTAATCAATATAGAGGCCAGTTGGATTATACTTCCTGCTGTAATTTATCCTCCTGAGATCTCTGATGATGTTGATTTACTAACTGTAGCTTTAACAGAGCAAACACATCAGCTCCTTCCCCATGGCTGCAGATACCCCGGGTAATTCATTTAAATCAGACCTCAGATCTCCCTTTTCTAGAGCTATTAGGCCTCCTGGTGAGAAAGGCAAACACAGTTGCTGGCATACTTCTCTTAAAGTGATAAACTCACAAAACAGATTTCAAAGTAACTTTTTACTAGTTCTTTATTTAAAGGAATTGCTTTACAATGACTGCCCTCAATAATCAGCCATCTGTATGTCATGGTAAATGATTGGATGAAAAGAAAAGATTTCCATGCTCAGCTATGTTCATAGCAGCGCTATTTGTAATAGCCAGAACCTGGAAACAACCTAGATGCCCGTAAACTGAAGAATGGATTAAGAAAATGTGGTACATATACACAATGGAGTACTACTCAGCAGAGAAAAACAATGAAAGCATGAAATTTGCAGGCAAATGGATGGAACTAGAAAATATCATCCTGAGTGAGGTAACCCAAACCCAGAAAGACAATCATGGTATGTACTCACTCATAAGTGGATTCTAGATATAAAATAAAGAACAATCAGACTACAGCCCACAGAACCATGGAGGCTATATATATAGCATGGAGGTCCCTAGGACGACTATGGCTTATAATAAATTTCGGTTTTACTCAATCACTGAGCAAGCCTCAATGAAACATCTTACTATCAAGAAAAATGGGCCTTGGTGGTAGGTGTTACTGGAGTTGTATCCATGCCAGTGGATGTCCACACAACCCAGAAGAGAATTTAACATTGCTGCTGCTGCTGTCGCTGTTATAGCAATGGCGCCCACCACTGCTACTCTTTCTGGGATTACCATTTCATAATTGCTTACTACAGCTAGCACAATGGAGACCCTGGCAACAAAAGTAGCTACCACAGTTAGTTAATCTTTCATTCTATTGGACATGATAAATTTAATTCAGTAGTTATGTACATCTCGATTGGCTTTGAAAATTATAAATTTATAAACTCAAGTTCCAGTTGCTTTTGGGATACTATCTTACAAGGACACCAACGTACAGTATGGCTCGGCTCGTTAAGGAAGGGAATGGCTCAGTTGCCTTTAGCCTACTGGCTATGGGTGAGATAGGACCTCTGTTGGTCTTTTCTGTATCGAACACACAGATTGTAAGCCCAGTGCCACTTTGAGATCTTTGGCAGCAATTAACTATGCAGCTCACACACGATTGAGCCTGTATGAAAATGAGTATTCAGAGACGAGTAATGCCTGGGGAGCACTCACCAACCTAAGACAGAGCACCTGTGTGGCCTGAGCAGGTGTCTCCATGACGGGTAAGGTGACCTGCTGACATCCCACGCAACCCAAGTCAGAAGCTCATTTTTTAATAAAAGGGGGACCTGCAGGGCCCTGGCCCCTGTTTTGGGTAACTGCTGCCTTGCTTGCGCACCTTGACATTGATATCCTCCCTATGCTAATTCCCTGCCAGGTTCCACCCTCCTGAATGCTTAAGAGAAGTTCCTTGTCTGTGTATCCTGAATAATGGGCGTTAACAGATTAGAAGCAAGATTGTGAAACATCAGTAGCAAACTTCTGCCCTCCAGGGTCCTCCCATTGTGCTGTAAGCCTGTATTTAAGATCTCCTCCCCACCTCAATAAATGACATTTGGCATTTAAAATTAAAATATATGTGATTAATATCATGAGTGTAATTAATGAATATCATGAGTGTAATTTAAAAAATAAATAAATAAATTTAATAAAAAAATTAATAGAAAAAAAAGAAAAGGTTTCAAGCTTAAGTAAGTTGTGAGGGTCTAATAAAATAGTTTAAGATATGTACATACAGGTTGTAAGTGTCTGAGGATGTAAAAGCTTAAGTAAGTTGTGAGGCTCTAAAAAGGTATTTTAAGATGTGTAAATGTAAGTTATAAAGGTCTAAGAAAGTGATTTAAGTTAATAAAAATGTTTAAAATTTATTTCACTCTCTATGCTATTGTTACATTAAAACTTCTAAAGTTCACAATTTTAACATTAATTAATTAATTTTAATAAGCTATTAATCTAGCGCTGGTAGAGCATTATTACTTTTATCATAGTCAACAAGCCCCAAAATTTAAATTCCTCTTGGTTGTCTTGTAAGTATAGATTTATAAATGCTACTAAAAAAAAAATGATGTAAGCTTCAGGGAGTCAACTTGAATTCACCTCTCACAGGTCAAATGGACTCCTGAATAAGTATTTCTATCAGTCAACTCAACAGCCTATACTTCCCCACCTACTGTCTATTCCATAGAGTGGAATCTATCTCTGGCTCCAGCTCTTGCTCTCACTCTCCCCCCACCCCCGCCCCCGTCTTGTGATTCCAGAACCATGAACCTGGAAGTTTCAAATGCACACCCAAGATAAAAATATTCTCCTGAATTCTTGAACTTTACCTTCTGTCCCAGAAGATTTCAAGTCAACTGCAGACTATTCCAAGGCAGCCTACAATGTGCCACCCCAGGTTTTCCTTCAGAATCTACATCCTAGACTGCTCCAAAGTGGTTAGCCCCAAGTGGTCCAGTCTCACAAACTGCTCCAATGCAGCTCCTTGCCCTCTTGGCTAGTGCTCTTGGATTAGTAGGATTAATATTGCGAAAATGCCAAAAGCACTGTACAGATTCAATGCTATTTCCATGGAAATTCCAACACAATTTTTCACAGAAATTGAAAAAGAATCAAAATTCATATGGAAACATAAAAGAAGGAGGGTAGCAAAACCCACCTTGAACAATAAAAACACTGCTGGGTGTGTCAGCATCCTGGAGTTTGGGTTCCACTGCAGAGTTAGAGAAATCAAGCAGTATAGTACTGATATCATCCCTGGCATCCTGACAGAGTAGAGTCACCGTGTTACAGAAAGCCCTTAATCAGAATGTCTCCCATAGAAGAGTGAAGTGAAAGCCTATTTTAAAGAGTTCATAGAGAGCAATGGAAAAAGAGGTGGGAAATGGGAGTTGGGAAATATGAGCAGAAATGGAGCCTGGGAAGATGTGTGGGAAACAGAAGTCAGCAGAGAACCTTTTCCAAATAACAAAGAAACCAGAATGTGCATGTATAAGGATGTGAATGTTCACCACAAGGCAACATGAGATGTGTTTTCCTGACCAGTGGACAGTAGAAAATATGAAGACTGAGTAAGTGGAAGCATGAGATGCTAACACAGTTGGAATGTCTGCACTTGGAGGATGATATGCACAGTGAAGAGAGGCAGAGCAATAAAAGAGTGTATGTTGTAGTTACTTTTGCTCTTTATATGAGTTTCTTTTTTTCCTATGAGACATTGTATAAAGCATTTAATTTTCAATGTGCCTTTAAAAATGTTATTACTTACTTTAAAAGATGTTCCACTATGATAATGCCTCGTATAGAGTGGTTATACATAAATATTTCTTGAAGGAGAAACTAACTAAATTAACCATAAAAGGAAAGACTACTATAAAACCAAGCAAGTTTTGTCAAAATTAAGCAAAATCGTAAAGTCTATAAGGGGTTGCAAAAAGACTAAATTAATAGTACATGTGTTAAGTGCTAAAAGGATTACTTGCATGTGAGAATTATTCTAAATTTCTGTGTTTTTTCTTATTAATAGTGATACATGTAATGAAATAAAAAGAATTAGAGCTCCTAAATCCAAGCATAAGAGCTCTACTATAAGACCAGAATGTCTGTAACTAAAATGAAGGAAATAGGGTTGTGTCAGAAGCCTTTATTTCCGTTCTGTGATCTGATTGTGAGTCTGTTCATCATGTGATGTTTGCCTCTTCCTGAATGTGGATAATGTCAGGCATTTAGCAGCACATCCATGGAACTCATGCTGTGTAAACACTCTCAGAGCACTGTCAGCCCTGACATCAATCACTCTAAATCATAACCAGACAGATAGGATTATGAAGTGGTTGCTTCATGGTGTGGAGCTGATATTCTCAATCTAACATGTCTTTAAATTAATTATATTTTTATATTAGAAAAATCATAAGGTGTGATATCAAGGCAAGGACTCTGCTACATTCTTCATTTTGGAGCCCAGTATTATCTGGTGATAATGACATTCTGATATCCTGACATCCACTTTCCAAATCTTAGTAAATGACATTTCAAACACATCTGAATTTACTATTATCTCATTTCCTCCTGAAAGGTAGGAATTAGCAAATTTTTCCATGCAGTGAATGATTCCCTGAAATTATTCACTGATAAAGAACACCGAGTAAAAACGACATCTGTATACAGAGAAATATCATTCTCTCCTACGGATGCTACCATCACTCTCAACTTCAGTCAACCTGTAAACTCATGCTTTTCCAAGCATGAGGTCCAACACAAAAAAGCACAGACATTTTGTTTAAATGAAAACGTTTTGTTCTCAGAGTATCATTCAGTTGATCCACAAAGACGACAGTTAGTCATGTCAGGGCAGATGGCTTAATGATTAAGAACACTGGCTGTTTTTCCAGAGGACCTAGATTTACTTCCAGCACTCAATTGATGGCTCACAACTGACTGTCTGTAACTTCAATTACAAGGGATCTGACACCTTCTTCTGGCCTCCATGCATAACAAGTATACACATGGTGTACACACATACATTCAGGCAAAACAATCATGCTCATAAAAAAATAAATAAGTGTTAAGAAATATTGTACTGTAGCTAGAGTTTTCCTGCCTGGCCCACAGTCAGCATCCACCAGTCCCACAGCCACTCAGACTCAACCAAGTAAACACAGAGACTTACATTGTTTAAACTGTTTGGCCTAATGGCTCAGGCTTCTAGCTATCTAGTTTTTATATCTTAAATTAATCCATTTCTATAAATCTATACCTTGCCACGTGGCTTGTGGCTTACCGGCATCTTCACATGCTGCTTGTCATGGCAGTGGCTGGCAGTGTCTCCCTCACTCAGCTTCCTGTTCTCTTAATTCTCCTCTCTGTTAGTCCCGCCTATACTTCCTTCCTGGCCACTGGCCAATTAGTGTTTTATTTATTGACCAATCAGAGCAATTTGACATACAGGCCATCCCACAGCATTGTAGTGATTTGATTGTAAAATATGCTAGGGTAATAGTGTCACAAAGCTTGTGGGAGTAACCAAACAATTATGCTCATAAAAAAAAATAAATGTTAAGAAATATTTTAATGACCTGATTGCAAAATATGCTAGGGCAATGATATCACAAATCTTTTGGGAGTAACCAAACAATGTCTGACTTTACATAAGGCCCACTCCATGAGATGGAACTCATACCAGACACTGCTTGGATAACTAAGAACCAGAGACTACATAGCCCAGAGACCTAGGTTAAAATCAAATACTACTGATCTTAAAAAAAGTAAAAGCAGTAATATAATGGCTCCTATTGATATTCTGCTGTACTCATAGATCAGTGCCATTTTAAGCCACCATCAGAGAATCTTCCTCCTGCATAAGATGAGAACAAATACAGAGACCCACAACCAGACATCATGCAGGGAGCAAGACTTTGAAACACACACCTCTAAATGGGATGTCTCCATAAAATCCCTCCCCTCACTGCTCAGGCAACTCTGAAGAAGAGGAGACAGAGTGTAAGTGCCAGAGTGGGTGGAGGATACCAGGAGAGCAAGGCCCTCCAAATCAACTGAGCAAAGCTCATATGAATTTGTAGAGACTGAAGCAGTATGAAAAAGGCACACACAATTCTGTACCACATCCTCTGCAAACATATTCTAGCTTTCAGTTTAGTGTTTTTATGGGACTTGTCAGAGTGTAAGCAAGTGTGTCTCTGATTCTTGTGATTCTCTTGGGCACTGTTCCTTCTGTTGGTTTGCCTTATCCAATACCAATGTGACAGTTTTTGTTTTCTCTTATTTTTTTTGTTGTTGTTATCTCTTAGAAGCCTATTCTTTTCTAATGAGAGAGAGAAAAGGAGTGGATCAGGAGGGGAAGGAAATGGGGAGGAACATGGAGGAATAGAGTGAGGGTAAACTGCAATTAGAATATATTAGATGAAAAAAATCAACTTTAATAAATGATGAAAAATGTAGAAGTAAAAATTAAAAACATACAAAATATTTTTAAAGCAAGATTAGGGAGAATTTTGGAGGATGTAGCACAGTGGTGGGAGATTTATCTCACATATGAGAATCTCTTTGATTGATCCCCAGGATTTCAAAAACCCATAGAGTTTACATAATTTTCCTCTGTATACTGATTAATTCTGATATCTTTCAAATCAGAATATGCTGTCCAGAAGTTTTGATTAAAGAGTAAATCACATTTCCACCAATCCCTAATGTCTGTTTTCCCAAGTGTTAACTTGGGTAACAAAATAATTTATTGCCCAATCTGTGTACAGGTGAGTTTTTCTACTTTGTGTTCAGTGTGTACAAATATGCACAGAGCCATTCTCACCATGTTTTAAATCTCTGCATTCTGGTGGTTTGTGAGTCTGATGCTAAACCAGGGACTGCATCCTACACTTCTGTGGATAACTGTCTGCTATTGACAAATAAGCATTGATGATAGTTCTTTCTTCAGTGACAGATATGAGATGTTCATAGTTACTTCCTGATGGCATATGCTGCTGTTTAAGAGACTTAACTGTGAAGTGCATATGTATCTTCTTTTCCACTGCAAAATACTGCATAATACTCTGTAGTGCAAAGACAGAAACTCCTGAGATTGATGCTTGGGACAGGTTTGCAACTTAGGACTGTGGTAGATGTCACAGGTATAATGGCATACTTGGGACAAGGGCTCAGGGACATGCATGGAATAAAACTTAGAAGACTTAAAAAATTTAGCTCAAACAATGTAGATGCTGCTTCTCTACTTAATGGAGAAAAACAGTAGAACTCTATATGCAACGAGCATGTACTGTCATTTAACATTTATATACCACAATCTTCTAATGGTAAACCTATTTTGAAAGACAAAAATTTAAAATGTACAGCAAAATTTTTTTCTTAGTACTTTTAGAATTATTACTTTCCTTCAACAAAGAATACAATTCTCTATGCAAGATTTGATCCTTGTGTTCATATTTATGTAATTACAATTTTCAAAATGCATCTTCAATATGGATGATACCAATTTTTAATGACAAAAATCACTATATTTGGCCAAGTGCTTAAAATTCACCAAGAGAATTCAGTCTTGTGACATGCCTATTTTCTCTTCATGTACTCTCTGTGTATTCTTGCTTTGATTTCTATTTTACCAAACCCTTGTTCAGAAAGGGGTCATGCAATACTAATTGTTACAATTGAATTTTATTAGGAACTGAAAATACTTTTCAAATTAACAGTGTGCTAAAGTTAAAATGAAAAGAAAACTTTGAGCAAGATTCGTTACTTAAATGTTAGAAAATGTAGAAAAACACCTCATGTGGCCATGCAGTAAAAAATTCAAAGGAAATGATGTCAAATCTCACAAAATTACTTTTTTAGTATTTTTTTATTTTATAATTTAATTTAATTTTACATATCAGCCACAGATTCCCCGTCCTCCCTCCTCCCGCCCCCCCCCCCCCCCCAACCCCCCCCCCCATTCCCATCTCCTCCAGGGCAAGGACTCCCCTGGGGATTCAGCTCAGACTGGTAGATTCAGTTGAGGCAGGTCCAGTTCCCTCCTCCCTTCACCCAGGGACAAAATTACTTTAAAGATGAGGTCCAAGTGGAACTCATTGATTTTTTTAGCCATCAACAAATAGCTGGACAGCACATAATTGAAGAATGTTGTGTGTATTCCTAAAACATTCTGAGATGTAATCCAACTTAGGACTTCATCAAAGCACCAGAAAAGGTTTCAGATAATGAAGCCTTTCTGTTTCTTTACATTCTCCCCAAATCCTCACTTCACCTGTCCCACCCACATCCCATGTGTTAATTGTATCCACATTGTTCACAGGCACTGATGCACAAGTCATATGATGTGCAAAGTACATAATGTATGACCAAGGCTCAGACATTTTCCCAATTATATTGTAAGAAACAGCTCAGCAAAGGGGCTAGGAGTGTGAATCTTTTGAGCCAAAGAAGTAAGTCCACTCCTGTTCCAAGATAAACATCCAAGTAAAAGTTAATGGATTCTGTGTTGTGATATTTTACAATTATCAAAAAGTTAAAAACTGCTACTAAATTAGTCCCGTTATCATATTTAATATCACTTGATAACCAGTCTTTTATTTTTTAATTTTTTTAATATTTATTTATTTATTTATTTATTTATTTATTTATTTATTTATTTTTTGGTTTTTTGAGACAGGGTTTCTCTGAGTAACTTTGTGCCTTTCCTGGAACTCACTTGGTAGCCCAGGCTGGCCTCAAACTCACAGAGATCCGCCTGGCTCTGCCTCCCGAGTGCTGGGATTAAAGGTGCGCGCCACCACCGCCCGGCTCACCAGTCTTTTAATAGAACTTCTTTAAATTACATTTTATTTATTTAGTTTATGTCTTCATGTGTATATGTGCACAGATGCCACAGCATACATATGGAGCTAAAAGAACAACTTGTAGTCAGGCTTAACAGCAACTTGTACCTCAGGCGCTAAAAGTTCATATTGAATCTTAGAATTATCCTGTTCATATCCTGAAGTTCATATTGACTCTTAGAATCATCCTGTTCATATCCTGAAGAGTTCATATTGAATCTTAGAATTGTCAGGCTCTTTAGAGTTGTGTACCTGTAGCAGCCACAAGGGGAAGTCTCGTGTGCCTTCTTCTGCCATGCTCTGCATTATAAAAGACTCTCAATGTTAGTAAATAATGACTTTAGTTTGTTTGTCGAGGTGTTGATAATGACTCCTGTGGCAGTTACTACTAAAGGCCAGAGAGGCAAGTGTGCCGCTGAGCCACAATGTGGCAGTTACTCGGGAGGATAGGAATCTCTCTACCTCAAGATGCATCTACACTACTCTTGGGATTATACACAAAGAACGTTTAATCCTACCACAGAGACACTTGTTCAACCATGTCCATTGATAATCTATCCATAATAGCCAGAAACTGGAAACAGAAAATGGATTTTTAAAAATGTGGTACATTAAACAAAATAAAGTATTTCTCAGTCCTGAAAGAAAATTGAAATCATGAAATTCATGCGTAAATGAATGGAACTAGAAAAAAAACATCTTTAGTGAGGTATACTAGACCCAGAAAGACAAATATGGCATGTATTAACTTATATGTGGATATTAGCTTTTACGCTAATCATAACCAAGCAACAATCCATATAGCCACTTAGGTTAGGTGTAGAGTAAGAGACAAGGAGAGGGGGCAGATAGATCTCTCTAGGAAAAAGAACTAGAATAGATACAGATGGATAAGGGGGCCTGGAACTAGAATATCAAGTAGGGAGGAGGAGGGAAGAGGAGGATAAGAGAGGAAATACAGGGAGAAAGCTAAAACTAAGAGCCGTCTGAAGGGTAGTATAGAAATCTGACCCAGAAAAAGATTCCTGGAATATATACATATATGCAGATGATCTACATGAAATCACCAAATACTGGGGAGACATAGCTCCAACTGGACATCTCTGGTCACCAAATGAAGCTTACAGTACCAGGATTGGATTATATCTAATTGAGCTGTTGGCTAAAGGGGTTCTTATGAATCTCCAAGCAACTGAGGTTGTTGCAAGGACTATAGATTGTTATACATAAACTGACAGCAAGGCCTTGACAGCTGAAGACAGTCAACTATACAACTAACTGAACATGGAGAAGTTGAACTGATGCCTCCATAGAGCCTTTGTTGGAAGGCCTTGCTGGTCACAGGTCACAGTCTATTATGGCCTTGCAGCTTTTTCCAAAGATCAATGACATGGGAACTCCCACTCCAGTGAGACTTGCTGCTCTCTATCTGCCTTTGTCTGGAGAATGTCCCTGGGCCTGGAGGACTGACCTTATGAGAAAGCTGTCTCTTAGCCTGGATGCCTGATTTATTTCTAGGGTGACCCTTGGCACAGATTCCTGCTAGAAGCCTTCCATGCTGCATATATGGTAACTAAAATTTATACTAAGAGCTTTGCTATAGGACCCTACTGTGGGGGTATTGTGTTCCCCAAAATATTGTGTATGCTAATAAACTTATCTGGGGTCAGAGAACAGGACAGCCACAATATGAAACGGAGGTTAGGCAGTGGTAGCATACGCCTTTAATCCTAGCATTCCAGAGGCAGAAATTCTTGTGTTCAAGGATACACCCAAGCATGGTGACCCACGCCTTTAATCCCAGAAAGCCAGCCTTTAATCCCAGGGAGTGGTGGTAGAAAGCAGAAAGATATATAAGGCGTGAGGACCAGAAACTAGAAGCATTTGGCCTGGAGAAGCGGCCTGGAGAAGCATGTGGCTGGTTAAGCTTTCAGGCTTCTAGCAGCAGTTCAGCTGAGACCCATTCTGGATGAGGGCTCGGGGCATCCAGTCTGAGGAAACAAGACCAGCTGAGGATCCGGTGAGGCGAGATAGCTGTGGCTTATTCTGTCTCTCTGACTTTCCAGTGTTCACCCCAATACTGGCTCAGGTTTGATTTTATTAATAAGAACTTTTTAAGACTCATGCTACACCCTACTGCCACATACAAAGCCTTGTGACAGGAACATGCTTCTTAATGCAAATTGTGTGATGCCCCAGTCACTGTCCCCAGCCTTTATATTCCTTTTTCTTTTTGGAATAAAGTGGAGTTTTAACACTTAACTGTTTCCCTGGAGAGCTGTCTCTGCTCACTCACAAGTTGTCCAACCCCGCTCACCACTTTGGCTGACTCTCTGTTCACAGACAGACACTAGAAATCCTGGGGAAGAAGCAGAGCCACTGTTGATTCCTGAGGAAGAAACAGAGCTACAAGCCTTCACACCTATATTCTACCATCTTTGGAACAGGAAGGTACTCTACCAAATGAGAAACATAAGCAGTAACACAGCCATGAACCCTTCATCTACAATGGTGTCTGGCCTGCAACATATGCTTAGCACAATGGTGCTAAAAAGCTTGTGGGAGTAACCAACCAATATCATATTGGACCCACTCCACGAGATGGAACCCACACTGAATACTGGTTGTATAAGCAAGAAACTGAGACTAGATAGGCCAAGGACATAGTATGAAACCACATAATACCTTTCCAAACGAAACAGAACATGTAGCAATAAAATGACTCCTTATGATACTCCACATACTCATAATATGCCATACTCAAAGAAATCTATGGAATATCTATGACATAGCTGCTCAGTCATCATCAAGGAAACATTCCCCAACAGAAAATAGGTTTAGGTGCAGAGACCTACAACCAGACATTATGCAGAGAGAACTTAGAATACTTAGCCTAGAACAGTTATCTCTATCAAATCCCACCCCTCAGACCTCAGGGGGCCTTGTGAAAGAGGAGGCAGAGTGTGGGATCCAGAGAAGACGAAGGAAACCAAGACTACAGGCCCTATAAAACAAGAAGATCGATGCACAAAAGAATTCATAAGGACTTTGGCAGCATGCACAGGGTCTGAATGGGTTTATACCAAGTGGGGTCCTAGAGCTGAAAGAAATTTGGACCAAAACTCCTATGACTAACTCAGAAGCTATCTTCAATTGATAACTACTTACAAGTAAAAATTTAGTTTTCTCCAAGAGAGTCTCATTGGGAAAACAAACTGCTCTTAAGGGTAGGCTGCACGCCCAGCAGTATATAGCCAACAGAATAAGAACTCAGCCTCATCATTGGAGGCTCCTTGTCTCATAATATTATGTCAGTGTTTTTCCTTAAAAAAAAAGAAAGAAAGAAACCAACTATTATACTTTTGTTTGTGAGCCTAGCCTTTAATGGCTGGAGCAAGGTGGGTTAGAACCATGATGGGAAAAGTTACAGAAATAGCTGACCCAAGCTAATGAGAGCTCATGGACTCTGGACTGACAGCTGAGGAGTCTGCATGGGACTGAACTAGGTCCCTCTGAATGTGGGTGAAAGTTGCGTGGCTTGATGTGTTTGTGGGTCTGCTGGCAATGGGACCAGAACTTATCCCGGGTACATGAACTGGCTTTTTAGACCCCATTCCCTATGGTGGGATGCCTTACTCAGCCTTCATGAGAGAGGAGGGGCTAGGTCCATTCCCAACATGGCATGATAGCCTGTGCTGACTACCCAAGGGAGGCCTTGCCCTCTATGAGGAGGGGGTGGGGTGGGATGGGGGTGGGATGGGGGTAGGTGGGGGGAGTTGGAGAAGAGAAGGGAGGGGGAACAGTG
>CABHPH010045822.1:1633-17044 GCA_902168325.1 Peromyscus nudipes | reverse complement strand
GTGTGTGTGTGTGTGTGTGTGTGTGTGTGTGTGTGTGTGTGTGTGTGAGATTTGTATATGTGCATTCTCGTGCCTGCAGAAGCCAGAGGAGGGTGTCAGATATCCTGGACACTAAGTTACAGGCTATTGCAAAGATGTTTAGCCGGGGGATCAGGCTCTAACTCAAGTTTTGTAGGACTCTTAAGCACAGAACTTTGTCTCAAAGGCCCTGAAAAAGATATTTTCCCTGTTTCCTCCTTAGTAATGTGGGTTAATCTTGGTGTCAGTATAATTGGGCAAGTTTGAAAATCGATGAAATAATAATAATAATAATAATAATAATAAATAATAATAATAATAATATCTGACAACTGTTAACCTTAAGTTGTACTTATAAAGAGCACAAGTGCACTAGGTAGCACTACCATATTGCAGTTTGGTTCAAACAACACATAACTCTGGCCAAAGTCAAGTCTTTTTTTTTCTTTTTTTGATTGTTTGTTTGTTTGTTTGCTTTTTTTTTTTCAAGACAGGGTTTCTCTGTGTAGCTTTGCACCTTTCCTGGAACTCACTCTGTAGTCCAGGCTGGCCTCAAACTCACAGAGATCTGCCTGACTCTGCCTCCTGAGTGCTGGGATTAAAGGCGTGTGCCACCACTGCCCATTTTTTGTTTTGCTTTGTTTTCTTTTCTTTTCTTTTGTTTTTCAAGCCAGGGTTTCTCTGTGTAGTTTTGGTGCCTGTCCTGGATCTACCTCTGTAGACCAGGCTGTCCTTGAACTCACAGAGAACCGTCTGGCTCTGCCTCCCAAGTGCTGGGATTTAAGGCGTGTGCCACTACCACTGGGCTCCAAATTCAATTCTTAAACCTCATGTTGTGATGCTGAAAAATGTCACAATTTTGTTATACTCAAATTCTGTTTGAAAAGAGAACACATTCAAGGGAAATATATACACAACATAGGGGAGATGGATGTTAAAGGGAAAGTATTTAATAGGAATTAATAAATTAAGAGATAATTTGATTATGAACATAATTCATGGAAGTTATAAGATTGCAACAGGAACTGAAATAGACTTAAAATAAATAAAAATTTGTCCAAATCACTTTTAAAATTATTTTTCACAGTAAATTTAAGTATGCTAAAATTTATTTCCAGTATTTTTCACCTGTATTAACTTACTTTGTTTATAGTTGAGGAGATGCAAACACACCACGGTATGTGTATGTCATAATGCTCACAAAAAAATCAGAGGACTGCTTCAAAGTGTTTTCTCTTTCTTTCCAGCGTGTGGGCTCTGGACACTGAAATCGGATACTTGGGTCTCAGAGTAAGGGCTTTACCAGTGACTCAGCGCAGTGGCCTTTATATGTAATATTTTTATATAAAACTTTATAATATGCATATAAAATCTTGATCTCAAGACTAATTCTTCTAGAGAATAGTTTTGAATTGCAAACATATATAATTTGAATTAATTATTAATTGTAATAACTACCCAGCAATATTATGGGATGTTATAAATCTAATCCACAAATATAACTGTCACATGTCACTTAACTTCATACATTTTGTGTGCTTATATACCTAAATGTACTTCAGTATTACAAAAAGAATAACTTTCAGTTAATACTGTTTATGAATTGATGTCAAGGAATACTTTACTAATGAATTTTTGTATACTTGGTTTTAGTTAATTTTAATGTGTATTGTGTCTACTCAATTTTAATGTGTATTTTTATAATCTATGGGATCAATAAGTGCTTTTTTCATAAAAACATACAATTTAAAGTTGTGTTTATATGGTATTTTTAAGCAAAAAAGAAACCACATCCAGAAATTCTAATTATTTATAAATATGAATAATAAAAAAGCCAGTAAGTTGTTTTGGCTATAAGTCTTTTGATCAAAATTGCATGTGTATTATTTTAGGCATCTGCATTTATTTTTGTAACATTTACATCCATGAATGTCCATTTTGAATTTAAATGTGGAAGTTAGATGTTAAGTACTTCATCAGAGCAGCAGATGGGAGGAATTTCCCAACAGGAATACCAAGATCCTGAGTAAGCTATTTGTTACATAATATCAATACATTTTACCCTTATATTCCTAAAATTAGCTGAAATATGATGGATGTAGGATGAAAATCTGCATGAGAGGTTCACAGTGTTGCTACCCAAACTTGATAAAGAGTCTCTACTATTTAAAAAAATAAATGATAAAAGATACTTGCTGGAAACATAATGAAAACAAATCTGTACATTATTGAAAATGGCCTACTTACACTTTTTGCCCAAACTAATAGAAATTGAGTTTATTCATACCACTGAGTAGAAATAATCCAATAACATGAAAATGAAATTGTGTGATTCTAATAGGACACTTGCAATAGACATAAAAGTATAAAATATTCAAGGAAAGGCAATTATGATCTTATTCCATTACGGATTCTTAAGTCTCTGGGGCTCCATTATATATGCACTGATTTTACTTGCTAATTTTATTTTCAAACTTCTAAAACCTCATTTTGAACTTCAAAATCACATTAGATAGACATCTTAGCATACTTTAACCCCCCCAAGTGGCTAGACTTTGGAAGTCTTAGAGACTCCGAAATCGGAAAAGCAATTTTACCATAGTTCAATGTGATTATGTTCTCGAATATTTATAAACTTTTAATTGCATTATAACCATGAACTCGTATGTGGTTGTTTCTCAAAGCTCTTGCTGTATCTCCACCACTGTACTGCACTAGCATCATCTGGTGAGTGGAGACATCTAAACTTTGTCCTATGTTTTAAGTCACATTCATTTCAGTTTAATATGCATTATATTTCACTTTTTATTGTAATATGCCATTGCTTATGTTATTATTTCTTACTTTTTTTAACCATGCTCAACAAATATCATTTAGTCATTCATTGTAATATTTTTGGGCTCATTAATTCTATTTTATTATTTGTATTAAAATATTCTTCAAACATTGTCATCTTTTCTATTGAAACTGGCTTACAATAAACCTTATTTATTAGCTATATTTAAGTATTCTATTTTCCTATCTGAAAAATTTTGCAAGATGTTTTTTTCTGACTTTGGCTTCTCTTTATGAAACACTTCCTTTTACGAAGTCAGTAGAGGAGCATAAACATGTGTGATACATATTTATAGATGTATGTATATAATATATATGTATGAAAAACATGTTTATCTGTATGAAATATACAAAAAAATGCCAAAATTTGTTACAAATTACATTTTTATTATGAAAATAAACTTGAACAATCTCGATAAGCATCAACAGACATTGTTCTCCCAGTAGTCATGATCTTTATTTTATTTTTTTTTATTTCTAGATAATTCATTCACTGGAATCTTAGGAAATGAACTGAGCTGTAGAATGTAAGATGTTTGCAACTGTTTATTTCCCTGTGCTCTTCCTCTGTGTCTACTTTTAGAGTACCTTGAAATGAGCTTCCTTCAGCTCAGGCTTCTGCTACTGTGATGTTTGCACCTCAAGGCTAATGAAATAGAAAACGCAAGGCTAAATAAGTCTTTCTTCTTTCAGATGTTTTTCTCTTGGGCGTTTGTCATAATAATGAAAGAAATGACTGATATATTATCATTTCTTCTACTACAGAGTTCAACCCTAGAATTGTGATTCTGAGGAAACTTTGAAGTACACATTGTGTGGGACTGACTTAGTTTGGGTGTCAGGGTCAATACAAAGTGAGGGCTATAGTTAGAAATGTGGCCTACAGGGCACAGATAGTCAGAACAGATCCAAGGTAAGCCAAGCTAGTTAAAAGACTGTGAATCCTGACAAGTCCACTAGAGTTCATGAGCGTCAAGAGGGGAGTCAAGTATAAATCTTGCAGTGTAAGAACTGCATCTGTGCTTAGTGGTCTATCTCAGACCTAAAGCAGAATGAATAAGGTGTCCTTACATGGAGAAAGCCTGGTGTGGGGCATCGTGACACATCTAGAAATCAATAAACCCAATAGAGTGTGGATGGCCTCTATCACGGGTATCAGAGAATTGGAAAATGAAAGAGAATGCAGAATCATATATATTTACACACATGTGACATGTCAGTATATATTAAAAGAAATTCATGAGATGAAAAATTATATGATCTCCTATTGGAATAACTTGAGTGGTATAAGTGATAAGTAATATTAATTGATCTTTAATTTTTTTTAAATTGACTTCATATTCTGTCCTAATTATGCACTCAGGATTCTATGCCATAAGTAATTAAGCAACTTAAAGATCTTGAAGTATATGGTAAACTAGTTGCATTAAAGAAACACCATTTGTGTTAGATGTCACTGTATTATTAATAAGATTTTAAAAAATCCTACTCATATTTTAATATTAATTAACCAAGTTGAAGATTATTAAATAAAGATGGTTAGTCAGTAATAATTTTTAGTATAAAACCACTGCATTGCTTAAAAAACCTAGTTAACTTAGAAAATATTGTTAAATTAGTTGTAAAATTAATGTAATTATCCATTAGAAAACAATAAGTTTTAGAGAAGTAAGTCACAATAGATTACAGCAAATTCTATAAGAAAACAAACAACTTTATATGTAAAATGAACAGTGGAAGATATTTTGAAAAGCCAGAAAAAGAAGTTTTTAGTTTGCACACAAATCATTATTTTACACACCCACAAACTCATATATTTTAGTAACACTGATAATTGATAGATGTTAGATAAAACAGAAACAATTCTGTATGGCACTTTCATTCTTTAGTAGAAGATGAGAGACTGTAAGATTTCTATGCACATCACATTCAAATTTTCTCCTGAAAGAGCTAATGGAAATGTTATATGTTGTAGAAATTAATTTATGGATGCTTCTCAAGCCCAAAAAGCTCTAAATTAACCTTGCTTGAAGGAGAACTCAATGTTCTAATTCATTAAGGCTTCCAGCTGTGCCCAAGTAGAATGTAGGAGACAATCTTCTTCTGTGTGAAGACTCCCAGTGCAAAACTCTTTAGAATTCTATTTTTTTATTTTATTTCTCAAAGGAAAGAAATTTCTTTACACCTGACCAATGATATTCAGTAATTTAATTCTTTATTAATCTATGAAATAATTTATTATACATGAACCCTAGGAAATAGCCTGAAACCTTGGCATTGTATTTTACAGTTTTTTTATGATATTAATATTTTATCATAGAACATTTTTTGTGTGAAGAATGTCATCACTGAAAAGATAAAAATGTCTTACCACTATTGAAACAGTGGTTACACCTTTTCTAGTAGGTCAATATTGTAGCACACAGGGGCCAGTTCTTGATAAGATCATTGATGTCATCCACCTACCACAGCCACTTTATAGCACCTCCAAGCACAGTGAAAGCTTGTTTCACAGGAAGAATGCCATGCCTGATACTAGAAACATTGTCAAAGCCGAGTAAGTCATAGAGGACAAGTAGAAATCCTCCTGCTATTTTGTTAAAGGATGGTGTTGTCAAACTATCTTCTAAAAATTTCTGTATGTATCCCTAGATATCATCTGTTCTCAAATTTAGTCAATGAAGATTCTTACTATGCTCAATAGTGGTTAATCCAGAGACATAATTGTTCAAAGTGTTGAAAACAAATGACTATGCATGCTTGCCTATAAGTAGAAAGTCTGTATCACCCCCTTTGCTAAACATAGAACATTAGGAGGCAAAAGAAACATAAGAGCAGACAAAATTGAGGATATTCATGATGGTATGACCTAATAATTAATGCATTTCTCCATGCTCATTACAGAAGTATCTAGGTGCACTAGATGATAATTAATACAAATATGTAATAACTGCTTAAAATACAGAGAAGAACACACTATAGAATGGGCAGTCCAAAGTGAAATGCCAATATCACATCCTATTCTCATCATAAAAAAGTTCAGTGATCATCACAGAACAATATAAAAACCAAAAGTGGTGGATGGCTAGAAGGAAAAAACATATTCTGGACACAGAATGGCAACTATACAAATGAACTCATCTCAGCTATGACAGCACTCAAAATACCTGTGGAAATTCAAGCCAAACCAATCCCAATATGAACATAGGGAGAGAGTTCAATGTCCCAGTAAGGATTTATTGCCAATTGTTAACCTCTGGGAATGGAGGAATTCCGTTTCCAAAAATATATCCTCTGGTAAGTCAACCATGCTCCAGTATAATGCAAGACCACATAGCCAAGAATACGTGGGCAGCACAAATTAAACTTAGTGGTGTTAAAACAACAACAACCACCACAATATAAAACAAACAAAGAAAAGACAAAACAAAGAAAAAAGAAAAGACACAAAGAAAGAAAAGAAAAGAAGCCATAAGTTGGGGTTGATATGAAAGACAATGAGTCTCAAAAGCTTTGGGGAAAAGGTTAATATGATCAGAACACCCTGCACAAAATTCTCAAAGAAATAATAAGCATACTTAATTTCAATTTATATCTGTTTAGCACCTCTTGCAGGTAGTGCCTGCAGATGCAAAAAAGGGATTCAGGCCCACTAAGAACAGACTGGCAAGTGGATGTGAGCCACCATGTGGGTGGCAGCAACTGAACCCAGGCAACCAATGCTCTGAACATCTGAGATATTTCTCCAACCCTAGAAATACATTTTTTCTTTTAATAAAATAGTTCTTTTCTCATACAGTCTATCCTGATTATCGTTTCTCCTTCCTCTACTCTTTCCAATTCTTCCCCTGCCTACTTCCCCTCCAGATTTCTTATTAGAAAAGAACAGGCTTCTAAGAGATAAAAACCAAACATGACAAATTTAAATAAGAGGAAGCAAAAACTATCATATCGAGGTTGGACATGTCAACCCAACAGGAAGACAGGAGTCTCAACAGCAGGTAGAAAAGTCAGAGACCCACTTATTCTCATAATCAGGAGCCCCATAAGTTTATTAAGCGGAAAACTATAATATACACTCAGAGGACCTGGTGCAGACCCATGTAGGATCTGTGCATGCTGCTCCAGTCTCTGTGAGCTCTTCTGTACCTTGATCAGTTGATTCAGAGCAGCTTGTTCTCCTGGTGTCCTCTATCCTCTCTGACTCTTACACTCTTTTTGCCTCTTCTTAGGTTTCCTTGAGCTCTGAGAGGAGGGATTGGAAAGAGACATCCTAATTAGACTCTCTTCACACTTTGATGCACTACCAGTAGCACATCCTGGCTGATAAAAGAAAGTTTGGTGATTTGAATCCACCCTGGGATGCCAGAACATACAGGTATTCATAACTGGTAAGAATGTAAAATCAGAAGATGGGGAGGAGTGCAGTGAAATTTTGTCCTCTGGACAAGGCAACCATCTCTGTATCTAAAACTCAATAATAATGGCAAAAGATAGAGTGGAAAGATTGAAAGAGCCAGAGGAACAGGAGAGATTATTTGTCTAGAAATGTCAGGGAGGCTACATCCATGAGGTTTCATTAACATGGCTGACTTAACAAGACCTGAACAACACAAATGTCAGTGGACATACCTAACACAAAAGGGAGAAATTTTTAGCAGGTATGTGGGAGGAGTTTGAGGAAGAAAGGGGTTAGGGATAAATGTTGCAACTAGATTATAATTTCAAAATATAAAAAAAGCAAAGAATGGGGAGAAGAGTTGCTCCTGAGGGCTGTTCTTATCCCAGGAACTATTGGCAATTGATAATTGCTGGTTGAGGTACAGTACTTTTCTTTGGTAAGGTGACCCACTGGTAGACTGCCCAACATGCATATGGGCAGCATCCGTTAGAGTCTATCGTGATTTAAGGATGAAGAACAAGGAGGACATGATACGGGGAAGGAAGCTCCTGCCTGCATCTGTGGAAGATCACATAGATCTTTTCCTCCAAACTGCCTTCCCCCAACTCACCACCACATCCCAAACATCATCTGGACACACAGGCCAGAAAAGCAGGGGCGATTACATCTTCTTTTTGCCTTTCAAATTCAATCCCCCGCTTTTACCCTAGCTCTGTACCTGGCCACTTCTTTCAGCTTCCTCCTCCTCCTCTATGCCCCCCTCTCTACCTGGTCAAATAGTTGATTCTTTGAGAAAATAAATAAGATTGACAAATCTGTAGTCAAATTAACAAAAAAAAAACAGAGAGAAGATTTATTTTAATTAAATTAGAGATAAAAGGAGGGAAATATCAACAGACATGACGAAGTCCAGAGAATTATAAGACATATTGTAAAAACGGTGTGGCACCAAATAGGAAAGTCTAACAGAATGCATATTTTTCTTCATATTTTTCACATACCAAAGTTAAATATCGGTAAAACAAGCAATTTAACCAGACCTATAACTCCTAGTGAGATAGAAGCAGTCACTGAAAGTCTGCCAACAACAACCAAAGACCAGCACCAGATGGTTTTAGTACATAATTCTACCAGACTTTCAAAGAAGAGTTAATGCCAACATGCCTCAAATTATTCCACAAGCTTGAGTCAGAGGGAATACTGCCTAATTCATTCCATGACTCCAGTTTCCTGATACTGAAAGCACATAGAGACCCAACAATGAAGAGAATTACAAACCAATTCCATCATGATTTTAAATGCAAAATTTCTCAATAAAAGTCCTGCAAACCAAATCCAAAACCTATCTAACTGATTAAGTAGGCTTCATTCAAGAGATGCAGGCATGGTTCAACATACATGAATCTATAAATGTAACCTGCCATACAATCAAACTGAAAGATAACAACATGATCATCTTATTAGAAATAGAAAATGTTTTTGACAATATCCAACACAAGAGATTAGTGATTCAATGTTCATATTTCAAAAAAAACACAGGGAGTTTACATGAAGCCCATATCCAACATCAATATTTTTTGTTTTTTGTTTGTTTTATTTTTCAAGACAGGATTTTGTAGCACGAATCTTAAAAGATCTATTAATAAAAACAAACCTGGAGCCAGTTATTGGGGTGAATACCAGAAGATCAGAGAAGCAGAACAAGCCAGAGCTTCCTCGCCTCTCCAGTTCCACAGCTGATCCTGTTTCCTCAGACTGGAAGCTTCTGTGTCCTTATCCAAATGGATCTCAGCTGAACTGCTTCTCAAAAGCCTGAAAGCTTAACCAGCCAAATGCTTCTAGTTTCTGGTCCTCACGCCTTATATACCTTTCTGCTTTCTACCACCACTCCCTGGGATTAAAGGCTGGCTTTCTGGGATTAAAGGCATGAGTCATCATGCTTGGCTGTATCCTTGAAGACATGGATTTCTGCCTCTGCAATGCTAGGATTAAAGGCGTGTGCTACCACTGCCTATCCTAAGTATCTAATGGCTTTTCTGTTCTCTGACCCCAGATAAGTTTATTAGGGTACACAATATTTTGAGGAACAAAATACCACCACATTTCCTCTCTTTTTGTCTAAAATTAAAAAAGCTTATAACTAATACAAGAAAAATTATATCCAATAAGTATATACAATATACATGGTCAAGATTACATTAACAATGTCTAGTCCATTAACATTTGACAGATTCAGACAAAAAACTCCATTATATATATTAACAATGTCCAGTCCAGTAACGTTTGATAAACTCAGACAAAAAATATTCATTACTTATCCTATTTAAAACAAGTAGTTCCTTTTTAAAAGTATATTCAAAAATTGACCTTTTTATCTTACCATATTCATATTTTCATAAAAGTTTCAATAATCTACCTTTTGTCATTTTTATAACTTCCCCTTTTTCTTTTCAGTGTAGATTCAGTGATCTACCCATTTATCCTATTATTTCTTTATCTTTTTTCTCAGAGTAGATTCGATGATCTATCTCATATCTATATTCTATTTTTCTTTTTGCTTTCTAGGGGTGAAGATATCTTTAGAGAATCTTGAAAAGAAAATTTTGGGGTTAATTGTCAAGTCCTGTGTCATTTGTCCACTTGCTGCATAATGAGAAAGTGCAGAGCTTGTTTCAATCCTTGTTCAAGTAGTCTGTTAGGCTGAATCATCTCAGCTAGTCATCTCAAAACTGTCCTAAACAGTTTGTAGTCCAAAGTTCATCTTTCTGTGGTGTTAATGGCTTTACCATAGTCCATGTGGAATCATCATTGTGGGATCCTGTCATCCTTTTGAAGATTCCAAAATTGCTGTTAGGCGTGATCATGGTTCCCTTTAGAATTTTTTTTTTTTTGCCTCCTCTGTGGTTTGGAGCAATTACAGTCTGATAAATGTCTGTCTCTCGGAACCATGAATGTTCTTCCCTAGAAGAAAATATCTTCACAACAATTTCTCCCCACCATTTGTCTTGCCAAACTTTTCCAAACTGACCTTTGTCGATGTTTTCTTGTAACACGAGGGTCCTGGCAATTCTTCTCTGAACAAGCAGTGGTAAACCTTTTGTCCCAGGTAGCAGCATCATTGCAGTCACCAACACGATGAGAAGGAGCCAGCAAATCGGAGCAGCAGTCACTGCCTCCATGGTCCTACCACTATCTGTGGCTCTGCCCCGGCCGAAGCTTCTCCTTAGCAAGCCTCCTAGGCTAGCCTCAAACTCAGGATCTTCCTGCCTCTGCCTCTTTCAGCAAATCCAATCAGCGTGTGCCACCACAACCGGCCGAGTGTAGCTCGGGACTGAGCTGGGGCCCACAAGGTCACAGGCAAGCACCTTTTTCATGAATTCGTACCACGAATATTAACATATTTCTCATACAGAACATCCCACAGCAGTCCTGGAACTTACTTTGTGGACCAGGCTGGCCAGGAACTCACAGAGATCTCTCTCTGCCTCCCAATTGCTGAGATTAAAGGCCTGCACCACCTAGAAACTCAAAGCAATTCTACTGAAATCAGGAATAAGAAAGGCTTTTCCACTCTTCCATACCTTGTAAATATAGTACTTAAAGTCTTAGCTAGAACAACAAAAAAATGAAGAAGAGTTTTTTTTTTTTAAATGTTTTTGTTACATTTATATAACTTGGTCTTCTTGTGAGACTCCTAACATTGAGAGCAGTGGTTGTCTCTGACTCTGTTGCCTGTTTGGGGACCCATTCCTCCTATCAGATTCTCTCCCCCAGCCTTAATAGAAGAGAATGTGCCTAGTTTCACAGCAACTTGATATGCCATGTCTGGGTGATATCCATTGGAGGCCCATCCTTTTCTCAAAAGAAACAGTGGAGGAATAGATGGCATGGCGGGGAGGGAAGGGGAGGTGGAAAGGGGATTGGGAGGGGAAGAGAGAGGGGAAACTTTGGTTGGGATGCAAAAACAAACAAATAAATGAAATAAATAAATAAAAAATCAAGGGATGCGGTTTGGAAAGTAAAAAGTCAAAGTATCTCTATTTTCAGATGATAAGGTAGTATTCACAAGTGACATTATAAATTCTATGGGGAAGGGGAAGATAGTTGGCTCATTGCTTAAGAGCACTGACTGGCCGGGCTTTGGTGGTGTACACCTTTAATCCCAGCACTAGGGAGGCAGAGCCAGGCAGATCTCTGTGAGTTTGAGGCCAGCCTGGGCTACCAAGTGAGCTCCAGGAAAGGCACAAAGCTACACAGAGAAACCCTGTCTCGAAAAACCAAAAAAAAAAAAAAAGAGCACTGACTGATGTTCCAGAGGACCTGGGTTCAATTTCCAGGCCATATGGTGTCTGACCACACCAGGATGAAAAAAAAAATTCATGAGGAAACTCCTACAGCTGATAAATATATTCTTTAAAATATCAGGATATACAACTAATTCAGAAAACATTAGTAGGCCTCCTATATACAAATGACCTGAGAAAGAAATCAAGGAATAACTCCCAACCAACCAAGTAAAAGACTTGTATGATAAAAAATTTAAGACACTAAGGAAAGAAATTGAAGAGATATCAAAATATAGAAAGATCCCCGATGCTCCATTGCTCCATGAGCAGGTAGGATTGATAAAGTAAAAATGGCCATCCTACCATAGCAATCTACAGATTTAATGCTATCCCATTGATATTCTACCAAATTCTTCACAGATCTCAAGAGAACAATTTTGAACTTTATATGAGAATATACACACACAAAAACAGCAACAACAACAAAAACACCATAAATAAAACTATGCTGAATATTAAGCGAATTACTAGAGGTATTACCATGTGTGAGCTCAAATTGTACTACAGAGTCATAGTAATAAAAATAGCATGGCACTGGCACAAAACAGACATGTTGATTCATGGAATATTACCGAAGGCCCAGACATAAATCCACACATGTGAACACCTAATTTTAATTTTTTTAATAAAAAAGCCAGTAATACATACTGGAAAAAGACAATATTCAACAACTGATGCTAGATGTCAGCATGTATAAGAATTCAGACAGATCCACTCTTTACCACACTCAACTCTAAATATATCAAAGACCTTGACATAAGACCAGATACACTGAACCTGATAGAAGAAAAATTGGGGAATAGCCTTGAACTCATTGGCACCAGAAGGGACTTTCAAAACAGAAAAGCTTTAGCATAGGCACTAAGATAGCACTTAATAAATAGAACCTCACAAAACTAGGAAGTTTCTACACAGCAAGGACTTCATCAGTAGGGCAAAGTGGCAGGCTACAAAATGCAGAAAGATTTTTACCAACTACACATCTGAGACAGGGCAAATATCCAAATATTATAAAGAACCAAAAAATGTTACCAAGAAAATAAAACACAATCTAAATAAAACACAGATCTAAACAGAGAATTCTGAAAAGAGGAAACTCAAATGGCTGAGAAGCATTTAAAGAAATGTTCAACATCCCAAATCATCAGAGAAATGCAAATCAAAACTACTTTGTGATTTCATCTTTTATCAGTTAGAATGACTAAGATCAATAAAACAAGTTATAGCTCATGCTGGCAAGAGATAGAGTAAGAGGAACACTCATCCATTGCTTGTGGGAGTGCAAACTTGTACAGCCTCTGTGAAAATCAATGTGACAGTTCCTTGGGAAGTTAGGAATAGATCTATCTCAAGATCTAGCTTTACCACTCTTGAGCATATATCCAAAGGGTGCTTCATACTCTACAGAGGCACTTGCTCAACCATGTTCTTCCTGCTCTATTAATGATAACCAGAAATTGGAAACAACTTTGATGTCTGTCAGTGGATTAATGGCTAAAGTAAATATGCTATATTTACCCAATGTGGTACTACTTTGAAGTTTAAAAAAAATGAAATAATGATGTTCACGTGTAAATTGATGGAACTGGAGAAAAATCATATTGAGTGAGATAATTAAGACCCAAAATAGACAAATGTGATATGTATTTGCTTAAATGTGTATGTTAGAAATTAAGAGGAATACAAGCTACCTACAATCCATAAACCACCGTGAATAGATATAGAGTAATGGATTAGTGGGGAGGGACAGTTCTCCCTAGGATAGAAAAATAGGATAGTTGTGAATAGATGCATAGGGCCTGGAACTTGAATATGAAACGAGGATGTGGATGATATAAAGGAAAAAAGGATGGAATATGAGGAATTAAGTGTCATTTGAGGGGTTGGATAGAGACCTTACACATTAGATGCTTGCTAAAATGTATACATATATAAAGATGATCTAAATAGAATTTGCAAGTAACAGAGGAGACAGAGCCCCACCTGAATATCTCTCATCATCAAATGAAGCTTCACTACTGGCAATCATTTACATCTACTTAAGTTGTTGGCCAAAGAGATCTTAAGAGGACCTCCAACAATCCAGGATGTTGCAAAAGCTGCAGGTCGTTCTCCCCAAACTGACAGCAAGCCGCCATTGCTGAAGGCACACTTCACTGGACATGACGAAGATGAGCTGGTACCTACATAGAGCCATCACCACGAATGGCTAGTGATCTTGGTAAAAGTAGGTTCTCTTCAGGCTACCTAAGGAGAAATATAAACAACAACCCAGCTGTAAACCCATAAACCTTGTGATCTACACTGGTGTTCTATTTGCAAGATGTGCTAGTGCAAGGACGGCACAAAACTTGTGGGAGTCACTAACCATTGTCTAATTTGACCTAAGGATCACTCCAGAAGATAAAATGCATAACCAGTGCTGCCTGGGTGACCAAAAGCCTGAAGCTAGATAACACAAAGATCAAGAGATAAACCAAACACTATACTGTTCTACTAAAGGAATGCAGCAGTAAAATGACTCATAACGACATTCTGCTATATGAATACATAAATGCTGTGCTCAGACATCATCAGAAAAGCTTCCTCCAGCAGCAGATGTGAAAAAATATGAGACCCACAGTCAGATAATATGGAGAACCAAGAGACCTTGGACTCTCACCCTAAAGGGACATCTTCATCAAAGCCTTCCCCTTAGAAATAAGGGAACTGTGGGGGTATTGTGTTCCCCAAAATATTGTGTATGCTAATAAACTTATCTGGGGTCAGAGAACAGGACAGCCACAATATTAAACATGAGGATAGGCAGTGGTAGCATACGCCTTTAATCCTAGCATTCCAGAGGCAGAAATTCATGTGTTCAAGGATACACCCAAGCATGGTGATCCACGCCTTTAATCCCAGAAAGTCAGCCTTTAATCCCAGGGAGTGGTGGTAGAAAGCAGAAAAGTATATAAGGCATGAGGACCAGAAACTCGAGGCATTTGGCCTGAGCAGGCCTTTGGCCTGGAGAGGCCTTTGGCCTGGAGAAGCATGTGGCTGGTTAAGCTTTCAGGCTTCTAGCAGCAGTTCAGCTGAGACCCATTCTGGATGAGGGCTCGGGGCATCCAGTCTGAGGAAACAAGACCAGCTGAGGATTCAGCGAGGTGAGATAGCTGTGGCTTATTCTGTCTCTCTGACCTTCCAGCATTTCACCCCAATACCCGGCTCAGGTTTGATTTTATAAATAAGAACTTTTAAGACTCATGCTACAGGGAACACTGTAGAAGAGGAGGTGAAAAGAGTATAACAGCGAGAAGGATTAAAAGAAATCAAGGAAAGAAGGCCTTCTAAACATAACAGGACCAACACACACATGAACTCGGAGAGGCTGAAGCAGCAAGTACCGGGCCTCCAGGATCTCCAGAAGATGGGGTCCTAGAGTAAAAAGTGGAGTTGGCACAAGCCCCCATCCCTAACCCAGAATATATCTCCCACTGATAACCACTTGCAAATGAAACATTAGTTTTCTCTAAATAAATCTCACTGGGGGAACAAACTACTCTTAAGGGAAGGCCACATGGCAATCAGTAGACCTCCAACAGAAAAAGAACTCAAATGCATCTTTGGAGGTTCATTGCTTCATAATGTCACATTACACCTTTTTTTCAATTTTAATATTATTTTAATTTTTATTGTATTTATTTATTATTTACCCTAAAGTTTTGGGTATATATGATAGCTTCTGGTTTTGTGTTCTTTGGAATTCCTCAATGTGTGAATGAGTGTGTCTCTATGTCTATATCTATTTCTTTTGCCTTTTCTTAGCCT
>CABHPH010045821.1:0-17233 GCA_902168325.1 Peromyscus nudipes | reverse complement strand
CCATCTACTGACTCATCCTGGGCCACAGCTTGGAGTCCTTTGCCAGAGCAGAAGGTCTCCTTGAACATTGGGTTATTAAATAGAAACATTGTTGACTGGCCATCCCCCCTATCCGCCTGGGAGTATAGCTGCAAAGAAAATAACTTCCTAGTCAAAGTACTGGTAGTCATCCCATTGGTTTTACATTCTTAAAAAAAATAAGAGGAAATAAAGAGAATGAGATGAGGAAATTGGCATAGGATTGTGTCAAAAGACCTGGAGAGATGAAATAAGCAAAGGACTGCAAGGTCTCTGGATCTGGGGTGATGGTTCGGATGGATAAAGTGCGTGTCAAGCAAGCATGAAGATCAGAGTTCTGATCCCCTCTAGGACCCATGAAGTGCTGGGTGGGTGCTGCAGCCTGCCTATAATTCTAACACTCGGAGAGTAGAGACAGGAAATCATGGAGAAAGCTGACTAGTTAGACTAGCGATTATAGATGAGCTCTGGGGTCAAATGAGGGACCCTGCCTCAGTGACTAACATAGAGAATACTCATAGAAGGTTCCCGAAGTCAACCTCAGGCTTCCACATGCCCATGCCCCTGTCCATCCAGGTGTGCCAGGAAATGTTCCAACACAAAGACTGCAAGGTCTTTAGAAGTCCCATGAGGACAGGGGTAGTGTGTTTGCTGACCTTGGCCTCCAGTCTAAGGCATGTTACTTAATTACCCTGTACCTTGGCTCTCAGTTTCCACAAGGGAGGTGCCTGGTAGTTAATGCACTCACCCTGTAGGCCACTTCTCTTTCAACGGAGGCATCAACACAGTGGGCTCCGGGTAGCCAAAATGAAACACACGTTCTTGGTCTTCCATGGCAGCTGGCTCAGTCATCACAGCTCTCGCATGGCTCCGACGTGCTACCTAATGTTTAACCTAAACCCTTTGTCTGCTTTTCTTTCAGATTATCATCACTTGTGCGGTCCTATCAATCTACCTATGCATTTCTACACCACCTCTCACCAGAGTGCTTAGCTCCTCTCCTCCCTAAGCAATGAGGTTAATATTGAAGGTAAAATCCATTTCGTAGAGATAATGTACTGTAGACCTTTCAGGAGAGTGCTCTATGATAATGAGGAATGAGTTACCATGCTGAGGTTGTTTAAATGTCATTTATTTTAACAAGTGACACTCTGAATTTATTTAAAGTTGACTACAATGAAGGAAGGGTGGAGAGTTTTAAAGTTTCATGAGACGATAATAGAACTGCAAAGCAAGGAAGCCTGGAAGTCAGCACAGAGAGAATGGAGATTGTGATCAGAAGGTCCAAGAGAGGCCTGGGGGTTGGTTGATTGCTCCCACAGCTTGGGGAAGACTACAGAAATGTTCCCTGGGGACTACTGGTTTGGCTTGCCACCTCTGGCTTTTTAGTGTGTGTGTGTGTGTGCGCGCGCGCGCGCATGCACGCACTTATTCGTGCACAGATATCTTAGCAGGTGCAAGTATACAGTTGACTGGGAGGGAGTGGCAGCATTCTCTTCCCCCTCAGATGGCACATTTTCACCTTCCTCCCACCAGCACTCAAGGTTCCTGAGTCCCCAGACCACTGACACTAGGTCCTCCCTGCTGGCCAATTTGACTATGAAAGTATTTGGCTTCTCTGAGAATGAAAACTATTTCAAGTTTGTTTTCATCTCCATCCTGCAAGAAGGCCTTACAAAGGGAAACACATGGTTTTATTCTTGGTCTTGGAAGAAATGTTTTGGAAGGTAGGCGGTATGCCAACTGCAAAGTCTCCCTGGGGGTAAAAATGGGGAGGGGACAGAGGTATAGTCATTTTTTTAAAATATGAAGTAGTAGAACAGCCATAGAAAACAGAAGAAAGGGGCTCAGTGAGAACCATGTAACTGTGCTGCGTCTTAGAAGGGACAGAGCAACAGGCCTTTTGTAGAGATAAAGGAAGGAATAGCAGGAGGAGACTATAGTAGGGACCTTGCAATGTCCTTGGTCTCGCCCTCTGTTCACTGTACCTTCTTAATTCTCTCTCAGATGAGCTTCCTCTCTTGCTTCTCTTACATGCATATTGGGCAGAGGATAGAAGCCTATCGACATCCCAAGTTGAATCGTCTCAGGCACTCCCAGGCACACAGAGTGAGAAGGTGTCAGCTAAATTGTCCCATTCCTAGGACGGGATTGGATTGATGGGATTGGAGTCAGACGCTGTGGTTGGTGTTGATCAGTGCCCAGCTGGAGGGAAGGAGAAATATATTGCACTGAGCTCTATTAGTATGTGTAATTCGTATGTCAACAAAACAGTTCATCCTCCTGTATTTGATTAGTCCACATTGTGAACATGTTTGGAAATAACACTCAACCCCATTAATACACAACATTCATTTGTTAATAATTAAGAGGCTACCATCAGTTCTTTCTAATGTACCTTCCCCATATCTTTATGCCTCATGGTAAAACAACAACAACAACAACAACAACAACAACAAAACCCAGCTGGAATCTACTTATTGGTAAAGATTAACAGTAAGCAAGCATTTACATACTGATAGTAATGAGCAAACTTATTCCTGGTCCAATCACTTAGGTTCAAAAACCCAAATGGAAATTACTACCTCTTGTTGCATGGATCCTTAAACTCAGGGTGTCTGAAAAGACAACCAATCAAACAAAACAGAATGAAGTGCATGTGGGGAAATGACTTGTAGGGAGAAAGGCGTGGCAATCGAGGTGGGGCGGAGGTTAGCCTGGGTAGGAATGTCACAGTAGGTAGGATGTATTTTATATACAAATCAAATTGCTAAAGAGCACAATTAAGAAAGGTTATATCTATTTGTGCGTGGCTTGCTGAGTGTAGTGGGTCACATGGGATAAGAACCAGGAGGGGGCTTGCTGAGAAGGAACCCATCAGGAAAAGAAGGAGGATGACAGGGACATGGGAACCGCACAATGACCAAAATTCATCATATAAATGTACAAAGCTGTCAAGGAACCCCAGAGGGTAATATACACCCCCAAAGTAAAATCTGTGGGCTCTTGGGGCTTGTTTTTGTGTACAAAGGAGGTATTTTTTTTCTTTGCAAATGGTCATTTTGTGCTGGGTCGATAGCAGGAACTAATTTTTTATTTTTTATTTTTATTTTTTTTACCAGAAAACTTCAGAGCTGGCATCAACTTGAGTTCAGTATCAACTAGTCTTGTCCTGGGCATGGGTCATAGTAGATGATAGCTTCCCAGTCTCCATGAAATGCCGCATTAGTTTGGGTGATTTTATGAAGACTTAGATCATAACATTTTTTTTTAAAGTTAAAGAAGTTATTTTCTTTTCATTCCAATCAATTCCCTTATTCAAACATTTAAAATAATTATAGGCTACAGGTAAATTATAGATCATACACATGCTAAATTATAACCCATCTACACCAATTAATATTTATTGAGCACTGAATGGGCAAAATATGCTAACTTGAGGATTCAAGACCTGAGTGTAATTAAGAACTTCGGCTGGGAAAGATTATAACTGCATCTTCCCAAACATCCCTCCCTCCTCTCCCCAGCATCTGCCAAGGGAAATGTAAGGATAATATGCTAACCCTTAGCTTAGCTCTGAAGTTGTTTACACAGGGAAAAATCAATTACTTTAAATATTTTAAATCTTATTTCCTAGTAACTAACCAATGACAGTTTATGATGGTCTTAAAAGCCAGGCAAAGGAATCAAATTAAATTTTATTTATTTTTTCCCTTCCCCAAGGGCCTTGTGTGGGTCTCTCATGAGCAGACATAAAGAATGCTGTGGGAACTACAGCAGTTTAGAGCTTGTGAGATTCCGCTGTGCTCCATAGCTTAGTAACTATTCTATTCATACTGCTGATGCTACCGGTAGGCTTAAGCCAGGAGGGCTATGATACGTCAGGAAATAGAAATCACAGTGTATCAATGGCTTTGCAAATTGATTGTGAGTAAAGCTGAAAAACAATGTTGAGCTCATTATAACACATTTTAATCCAGAACATAAGATTTGGGGCAGATATGTACTTATAAGAACTAATAAATCATAAGAGATATAGAATGGCATCTATCAATGCAGAATCTACCAATCCCCAAAATAATTTCTCTTCATAAGATCAGCACCTAAGCTTAAGCATGACCTGCATTTGCAGCCTCCTAGTGGGAAAGAAGCAGGAAACAGAGAGTTTTGAGATCTCAAGGTTGTCTGCATCAGGCGTGATTGAAGTAGAGATTTAGGTAGGAAGCTCACTGAGCAACAAAGTAAACTAACTGAGAATGTGAGACATCATTTCCTGGCTGGAATCGGAGACACCTCTTGCCTGAATGGTAAATGTGAGTGTGTAACCAGTCCCAGGAGATTTCTATTTCCTAGCTGCCTACATTTGAATGATGATCTCTGTCTCCTCATTCTACTATTAGGTCACACAAAGATTTAGGAACTCATGTCTGCGAGGAATGAATACATTTTCCTGCTGGGTATGTTAGAGGCATCTCCTATAGCCTGTGTTCCACCCCGTGGGTTTCTAACAGTCCCCAGTATGTATACACACACCTTAGATACAGCTTCTTTGAGTGATTTTCACATCCCAAGTTCCATTGTGTGGGTCTTTTTGCTTTGCCTCTCATAAGCACCCAGAGACAGACATTGCGTGATGAACTTGTAAGATTCTCCAGTGACAAGACAGTGCTTTGATACCCACATGAAAGGGAGTGGTGCAGCATTAGGAGATGACGGGGGCAAAGCCCACTGCTCATGCACTTCAGTATTCCTGTTACCTAGAAGACGGTCCAAGATGTTCCTAGAATCCAGGCAGAGAGGATAGAATCGATCTTCAAAGCAACTGCTTGACATTGTCCTCTCCATCTCATCTTAGCAACATCCCTTCCCTTTATGTCTCTTCTATAATGTGAGGGCAATAAAGATTAGCCTATCTACTTAGATTTTGTAATTATAGTTATATATACAGGACTGGGATAATGTTCTTTCATAAAAAAATGTTCAATGCATGATATTTAAAACAGACATAAAGATATAACAGGTTATCACTCTAAGAAAATCCCTTTGGGGGTCCTCTAGATAGTGATCTTTTATTAACCTTCTTTGACCTCCAAACCAGGCCTTCCCTGCCCCCACCCCGCCGCCCCCAAAAAGCTCTGAATGCTGGCAGTTACCCTTATCAGGTTTCTTTGCATGAAGCAGAACAGAAAACATGCTTGGCCACTTAAGAGAGAAGACATACTGAAGATGAGACACAAGGGGTATAAACCAGCTAGGCTTTGTCTTTTTAGAAGAAAATTGAAGGCAGGTCCCAGGCATAATGTCCATAATCCACGTTTTGGAATCGGAAAAGCATGTTTGTGCTTGCTAGACCGTATACCGGCTTGTTTAAATGGATGCAGTTTTTCCTGTTCACTTCCTAACTGGAACTGTTGGGTGTGCTGCTGTTTTATAGTAGAGAAGGCACATTTGAATCCAAAGGAAATGCTCGCAATTTAATAGGAAATAAAGGGATCAGATGCAACTCACACACGCACAATAAAAGGAACGAGAGGCGACAGACTTGTAATGTGTCTTTAATGTAATCACAACTATATTCCAAGGGTGAAGGTGTGACTTCGATTTGGATGGATGCACAGGGCTCTCTCATTTGCAATCATCATTAGTGGGTTGTGTGCACCCTGGAAATGGGAATCTGCCCCGTGGAAATCTAATACCCCCTTAATGAAACTAGAGAAGGTCAATTGTGGCAGAAGGGACTGGGCTGAGTCAGACCACCCAAGCAATAGAGTGACCTGACTTCCAGTGGTCAATACCAAAGACTCTAAATTCTGCTACTGATTAAGGGAACAGCAGCCTGCAATGCCCCCAGAGCGCTTGTGTTCCAGGAAGACCAACTACTCCTCTAGGGTGAGTGGGACCCATACATGGGTGTATCTTGGGGTGGATGCTTGGGGTCATTTGACATCTCCTCCTTATTTATCAAGTGGATTTCATTCTTACTCCTATCTGCAAGTGAGGGAGAGCTATTTACATTTTAAAGAACGCTTGCTTGCTTGTGTTGTTTACTCTCCCGGATTAGCATGGCGGTTTACCTGTTTCTTATCGCAGTCAACCTGTCTCCTAGTTATTTGTGTCCGAGGTTTATTTTCCGCAGCAAACCATGAGCTCTTTTGATATTTAGGTTTGGTTTGTAATCAGTTCTATAATCCTTCCTTGCACCTCAGCACAGGGCCTGACAAAGAAGTGACTGGAATTGTGCTCAGTGAAGTGAATTGAAACTCGTCTCTTAAACCTGTAAATGGGACTGTTCCTCTGGATAAGAGTCCACACAAGAATTAAATGAGTTAATTTTCACTTAAAATTGTTTTCCCTCCTGTGTTAGCCAAACTCATCCACATGCTTATTTGCTAGGAGGGAACACAGCAAAACCTTCTCTTGCCAGACTTCTGATTGTTTACAAATCAGTTATGAGTTTCCCAAACTTGGCTAACATTTCAAATTCCTTAATAAATTATAGTTATTATTAAGCATAGGCTATCTTTATCTATACCTCATTAACATGACACAGGGATTTTGAGTATCAGTGCTATACATTGGAATCCTCAAAGTCACAACTGAGTTCCTTGTACATTGTGCAACTCATTCAGTTACAGGTTGACATAACCTAGGATCTCCCGAGAAGAGAGTTTTGATGAGGGATTTTCTGAATTGGGTTGGCCTGGGAGGGATTATCTTATTTAAATTGATGTTGGAAGACTCAGCATATTCTGGGTGGCACCATTCCCTAGGCAGGGGGCTTGAGCTGTATACAGATGGAGAAATCAAGTGGAGCATGGGGGCACATATGCAGTCATTTCTCATGCTGGTGACTGTGGGTGTGATGCACTGACCTTTATGAGGTTCTTGCCTCGGCTTCCCCGCAAGGATGACCTATGGATTGTAAGCTAAAATAAATCTTTTGTTCCTTTAGTTTGCTTTTTTTGTCAGGCTGTTTTGTGACAACCACAGAAACAAAACTAGAACAGGCAGCTTTGGATAAAAGGCAACTCTGTATACACCAGCTGTATGACGACTAAAGACACATAAAATGGTACCTATACTACTTATCTAGTAGTCTTATTTTGAAACTAATGAGGTGGTTGTTGTCAAAGTATCTTCTAACCTGTACTGCTACTCATATACAAAAAGGATTATGGGAAATAAAAGTAGAAAGGGCCACAAGTACTAATGTTTCTGCAGCCGTAAATCAAGGGATAGGGGGCTCACAATTAACCTGGTATGTTTATTCTAGGGTTCAAATGCACTTGAGCAATACTGGCAAGCCCATGAGGCAGTTCTAAAGCAGGCCTAATTACCACAGTATTCAGGAGTTCTTTGGGAAGAGAATGCAATTATTGATAAGGGAATAGAGCTCTCAATAATATATTTATTTATTTATTTTTTTATTAAGGAAATTTTTATTCACTTTACATGTCAACCACAGATCTCCTTCTCTTCCCTCCTCCTGCCCCTCCAGCCTTCTCCTCCCAACCCACCCCCTAATCCCCACTCCAAAAAGGTAAGGCCTCCCAGCAGAGCCTGGTACATTCAGTAGAGGCAAGTCCAAGCTCTTCCCCCTGCATCAAGGCTGTGCAAGGTGTCCCACCATAGGTAGTGGGCTCCAAAAAGCCAGCTCATGCACCAGGCATGGATGCTGATCCTACTGCCAGGGGGCCCCTTAAGCAGATCAAGCTATATAACTGTCTTGCTTATGCAGAGGGCTTAGTCCAGTCCCATGGAGGCTCCACAGGTATTGGTCTAAATTTTCATGAGTTCCCACTAGTTTGGTTTGGTTGTCTCTGTAGGTTTCCCCATGATGATCTTGATGCCCCTTGCTCATAGAATCGCTCTTCTTTCTCTTCCACTGGACTCTTGGAGCTTGGCCTGGTGCTTAGCTGTGGATCTCTGCATCTGCTTCAATCAGATACTGGACCAAGGCTCTATGATGACAGTTGGGGTATTCACTGACCTGATTACTGGGGTAAGCCAGTTCAGGCACCTTCTCCACAAGAATATCTTAAAGACAGTCCTAGAGATTGAAGTAATCCAAGCAGGAGGGAACATTCAGACTTATCTAGCCTTTGGTCTCAACCTTTTCCCATAGGATCCTGGGAAGTAGAGGTTCTAACAAAGATAGGGAACTAATAAAGAAAAAAAGAAGAAATACATCTATAGAAATTCCTGTGAGACTATGTGGTGAGGTATCCTGCTCTTGTTCTTCTGTGACAAAGTATAACTCAAAAGGGAATAGAGGTTACAATACAGAATAATCTGGAATACAATTCAAGATGTAGAAGGTGTAGCTGTCTTTGGTCTCATTGAGGGACTCTTGTACCAATTGGAGCTTGGTGAGTGCCAAATCTCTATTATAGCTGTATCAGAAGAGGTGTATGGAAGCAGCCATGGGCCAAGGACTGTGGAACAAGGGTATTACTTCCTTGTGGGGGGGGGCATTGCATCCAACTTGATGGCAGCAGGCAGCAAGGGATGCTTTTGCACAAGGGGACAGGTGCATGTGAGCTTGGTATCATGGCCCAGTTTTGCAATAACTGAAGGGATCTGGATGGCTTGTAGTGGAGATCCCAGAAGACTAGTGCAGAGCTGGGGAGTTGGGAGCACTTTTGTGAACTAATTCAAAATCAATTAGAGAAAAATCAGAGTATGTACTTGCCTTGTGACATGTGGCAGTAAGAATCAAGTCTGGGAACAAGAAGATGGCACTATTTCAGTGACAACTGAGTGACTGCATTGCTTCGAGGAGAAAAAGGCTGTTGGTCACTAGCCAGTGTGGCTCTAGTAGTATTCTTGGTTTTCACATGAAGTATGATGATCCTATAGGAAGCTAGTGTGTAGCCAGGACCCATGAGGAGCCTAGAGAGGATTGAAAAACATCATCTTAGGTATAAAAGATGTGAGTGTATGTTTTGCTTGTAATTTGTATTACCCTTCCTCAGAACCACAGCTTTCTCAGGCTCAGGCAAGTGCCCTCTTAGTCCTTAGAATTTACATTTCACAGTGTTACAACAAGATCTGTTTTAGATAATTTAGCCCCAGGAAGCTTAAGCCAGGGACAGTCAAACAGGGCTTCAGAAACAGGGAACACCGGGCCTCTTTCTTTCTTTACCCTGGGATTTTTATTTCTGAGCCGAGAAGATAACACATCTTAATAGCAAGCAGCTGAGTTAACTAGATAAAAGGTTTTTATAAACAGTTAGTGAAATCTTGAAATCAGAGAAGCCAGAGATTCACAGTTTTACCTTGCCTGACTGAATCTAAATGTACATCACCGAAAGCAACACAAAAGGAGATGGTGAGATATTCTGTGACACTCCCATGAGCCAATGAAGGTTTCAGTTCATTCATTTCAGTCTACGGACACGGATTGAATTCTATGACACAGTTTCTTCTAAGCTCAGGGCTGAAGAAACACCACAGAAATCAATCCCCTAAACCGAACTTAATGGTCCAGACAATAAAGAATACAGTAAACTGATGAATACACTGAGCTAGTACAAGTTTGTTTCTATATAGTAGTAATAGATGAGAAGGAAACCTGAAGATCTGAGATCCGTAGCTAAATAGTGGTATTAAAGAGCGTGTGCGCTTCATGGTTAAGAGCACTTGCTGCTCTTCCTGAAGACCTGGATTTGACCCCCAGCACCCCTATGTCAGTTTGCAACCATCTGAAATTCCAGTCCCAGGGGGCATGACACCTTCTTCTGGCCTCCCCAGGCATTAGGCATACACGTGGTACACTGACCTACAGGCAGGCAGGATAGTCGGGCATATTAAAGAAAGAATATGTCTTTAGAAAGTTGCGGGGAAATGAATTAAAATGAGTAAGCTGACATGCAGCGAAAGAAAACAGGATTTTAAATCATGAAAACTCTAGGGTTCGAGGGAAAGGACAAAGAGAACGTGGGTAAAAGTACTTCCTGGAAGGAGCTGTTGAAGGAGTTGACTTTGGTGAGGAAAAGGGGGGTAGAGACGGTACTGGGACGCTAGATCGGGAGCCTTGAACTGGAGACCTGCTGTCTCCCAGATTAACCACCTATCACCAGAAGAATTTCCATAAAGCATAAATTCAAGAAAACCCCAATTATAGTGTCAGCACTTGTAAGAAGGGGATATCAAAGGGAAGTATCGAGGGGAGAAATGATTGATTCTGAACAAAGGAAAACTCAGGATCAAAAGCAAGGAGATAAAGGAAATCATACTGGGTTTGGACAAAGACTACACCCGTTCAAAACCTATAAATAGATAAATAGGCAGCAATTTTCTGAAAAAAAGTTAATGAAATGGAGCAACAACTGAGATATGGAAAAAAATGATTATGTGAGGATGGGCAACAAGCCAGTCAAATGCTCCCACATCAATTAAGGGAACAGCAGGCCTCCAGAAGAGAGACAAAAATAATACAACTTCTGAAGAGCCAACGTTTACGACAGGACATAAAAGGATGGAGAAACATGTGCTTTTCCACTACTAATCCGAGTTCACATGAAATATTACCAAAAACTTACTGAAAAAAATGTGAGAATCAGATGATAGCGCACATTCTTCAAGTTGTGTCCCCTCTTCAGAATAAGCCACTCCCCTGTCCTGCCTGACCTCTAAGCCTCTGCCCTCATTCAACAGGTGACCACCCTGTCAACGATACCATCAACCCTGTAGTTGTTAAAACCCCTCAGTAAGAGCACAATGGCCCATAGCTCCTGCCTTCACCAAGCTATGCTCTGTCCCTTGGCTTCTTTTACATCCAGACAAGTGGTTTTTTTTTTTTTTTCTACATGCCATTTCTGGCTCCCCCTCCCAATTTCTGACATTAATGAGTAATCTGCCCACAACAACTGTCTCCAGACACACCTGCTGAGCACACAGTTGGAGGAACAGTTGGACGGAAGGATTCTATGTCCCCTTCGCCCTCCTCCTTCCCAGTTCCCACACCAAGGAAGATCCTAATGTTCTTTCTGATGTCTTTAATTAGCTCTGCTTGACTGATGGTGAATGGCATCATTGAAACTACTCCCAAAGGTCTCTCTCCCTTCTGCCTCTCATGTTTGTTTTGACATATGCTGATTTCTGTTGGGTCTCCTGTGCCTAGCAGAGGGTCTGGCTAATTGACTATGCCAAGAACAAGTGGATCCTCATATACCCATCTCTGTCCCCTTGAATCCACTGTGCCAACCAACCCCTTCTTCCGCCTCCTGCACTCCAGCCTCAAAACAGGCGGTCACTTAGGGCTGTTTATTTCTTGTGTTTGTCCAATCAAATTTGATTTTTTCCCTCCCCTTTCTCACTTCATACTGCTTTCTCTCTTATTTCTTGAGTTTTTTCAGAGGGGGGATTAATTCATTTTAAGGTAGCAGCTAGATGACCCCAAGGATAGCAAAGCAGTGAATGTCTCGCTATGTCTTGTATTTGGTTCGCTTTACTTTGGTCAAGTTTGGCTTTATAAAGCCAGAACTTGACATGAGTACAAAACAACCCACTGACAAGACTCCTAAAGCACGAAGTCACGGGGGTACCCTCATGGCTTCTGTCCTTCCCTTCATGGGAGGGAGTTTAGACCGAATTATCTGTGCCTGCAAATAGACAGCGTTTAGGATCTATTTGTGAGAAAGGAGCTGCATGGCCCCATGGGCTTTAATACTACTGCAACAGAATCGTCTTGAATATACAAATGTGTTGGATGCATAACAGTTCATATATAAGCTCAGATGCTTTCAATCAGCAGTTCTCAGCATGCGAGTCACAACCCCTTTGGGGGAGTCAAATGACCCTTTCACAAGGGGCTACCTAAGACCATTGGAAAACTGATATGTACATTATAATTCATAGCAGTAGTAAAATTTACAGTTACAAAATAGCAACAAAAATAACTTTATGGTTGGGGCCACCGCAATATGAGGAACTGTGTTAAAGGGTTGCAGTATTAGCAAGGTTGAGGACCACTGCTTTAAACTTACTATAAATAGAATCTTGAAATAAAGACGACAAAAGGCCCTTACCCCAAGAGATATATTTAGAAGGTCAATACATTTGAAGTCCTGTTAATCATTCTTATAATCATCTTAATTTTGTACTCTCAAACTGTACCATACCTGGGTCAGCAGACTAGGTTTAAAATTGGGCTTCTCTACTTAACACTGTACAGCTTTGGGCCCATTACTCAGCTTTCCTGCAAACCAATTTTCTCACTTTTACAACAAGGATTGTAAGTGCTCCCCTCTTGTTGTTGAAGTAAGAGAATAAATTAGTTAATTCATATAAAGCATCCTCAACAGTGCTGAGCAAATGAATTAGTTAATTCACATAAAACACTCTCAATAAATGTCAGCCACTATTTTAACAAAAACTGTTTAGATTCATTTTCCTCCGATATTCAAGTTAACTTAATGTTCCAGAAATGTGTGTAAATACATGTAAATATATTTATCCTGTGGTCTCTGAGGAGGGCGACAAAGGCAGGCGGCAGATCTGCACACAGCTGCGTTGGCAGCCAATGGGGCAGTGAGGGTACGCTTGCTTTGGGGCAGACTGAGACTTTGCAACCTTAGCCTGTCGTCATGGGAGAGCTGAGACCCACCCTTCCACACTGTGGTCCTTTTGTGTCTCATCTATGAAGCATGCTGACCTTGTCTACGCTTTGTGATGCATGGGCATGGGTAGCCCATGCTTATGAAGAGCTTTCATATACTGAAATTCTTAAGGACTTGGATTTAGTTTTAGAATTCCCAGAGTGCCCATGATAGAAAAGAAGCACTTTTGTTCCAAGTTTAAATGTGACTCTTTCCACTTTTATTTCTTATGGACCTCGTGATAATTTCAACTGTCAACTCAACGAGATCTAGAGCTGTGATGAGGAAATTTGAGGACCCCTGTTTAGGTGGCACATATTGCTTGGGAAATTGGTATCCTATCTGGGGGTTCTGTTTTTGTCCAATTGTTAAAAAAGTAATTTTATGTGTATGAGTGTTTTCCATATGTGTACCTGATGCCTGCAGAGGTCAAAAGACAGCGTCAGATTCTTAGGAACTGGAGTCATAGATGCATAAAGGCTGCCATGTGGATGTTGAGGCCCAAAGATAAGTCCTCTGTAAGAGTGGCGAGTCCTTTTAGCCACTGAGCCATTGGTCCAGCCCCCTGTATCTGGCAATTCTTAATCTCCTTATTAAAGGGATTTAAGAAAGGGCTCATAAGGAAGCTCAAAGTGTGTGTGTGTGGGGGGGGGAGGTAATTTTATTAGCATTTAGGAGAAAAACGGTAGGGCCAGCAAACTAGAAATCTTTGCAGCTGAGGAAGCCATGCTGTTTGAGTAGGCTGACATGTTCAGTAATGGACATTAACCAAAGCAGAAGACAAGCAGCCATATAGTAAAAGGAACAGGGTAGGGATGGTGGCGGAGGAGGGCTAGACCTTCAGGAAAGAGTAAGGAAGCTCAAAGTACCAGAAACAACATACTTAGGCTCTGGTCAAATCTGAAAACAAGAGTCAGAAAAGAAAGAGGGAAAGTTACATCATTCTGAGTCAGGACTTAGAATGGTAGGTAGACCTAACTGAACCTCATGGAGATTCTGTAGTGACTGTACAGATGGTGGATGTTCTGAAAATGAACAGTATATCTCATTAAAGGCATGTCTTAGTTAGGGCTTCTATTGCTGTGAAGAGATACCAGGACCATGGTAACTCTTCTAAAGGCAAAACATTTAGTTGGGGTGGCTTACGTTTTCCATTAGCATCATGGTGTAACATGGCATGCAGGCAGACCTGGTGTCCTACATCTTGACTTGCAGGCAACAGAAAATGGTCCGTCTCAGTGGGCATGGCTTGAGCATATATGAGACCTCAAAGCCTGCCTCCACAGTGGTACACTTCCTTCAACAAGGCCATGCTTCCTAATAGTGCTACTCCCCTTGGGGGCCATTTTCTTTCAAGCCACCACAAGGGATAATTATTCTTCCTAATTGTTTTGCGTGGTTTATGGTAAATTTGCCTTCTTCAATCACCCTTAGCTAGGTGACTAAGTGGCCAAACTGTATTAATTCACAAAGAAGAAGACAACAATATATTTCTACCCAGAAGTAAAGTCCATTATTTTGATCAAAAGGGAATAGTTTCCCATACATACTACAGTAACAGACTCACTTTGAACACAGGTCTTTCTGCATATCTGTAGAGGATTATCTTGATTAGGTTGAGAAGGAAAGAGCTGCCCACTGTGAATATCATCATTCCCTAGGCTGAGACCCTGAACTTTATAAAAAGGAGAAAGGGAGCCGAGTACAGCCATTTATCAACTTGTACTCTTTGATTGTGAATGCATTATGACCTGCTGCCTTAAGCTCCTGCTGCTTGACTTCCCAACCACGGAGGACTATAACCTCAAACTTCGAGTCAAAATAAACCTTTATTCCTTAAATTGCTTTCATTATAACATCCAATAACCAAGACAGACCTCTTTTAGACTATCTCCAAATTACACTACTGTGATAACTGTGGTTTTCAGGGGAGGGAGACAAAGCCATCCTGATTCTAGAGTGTGGTCAGGTACACGGCTGTTGGGGTGATTCAAAGCCAGAGTAGAAAAGGGATTGAGAAGGGCTAATTTCAGAGTGCTGTAAGTAATTGCCCCCATACTGTCACTTGCCAGATTTGTTTTTCCACCCATATCTGCTCTAAACACAAATAATTCAGCTTCTCAAAACACCTCCTACTTCTTACCCTCCTCAATTAGACTCGCTGTCTGGGAGATCTCAGGTCTCTGTGAGAGAGTAAATTCGAATTCTATTTTCTCAAGCTAGATCTATGATGTGCTGTGTGTAGATGTAAAGGGGACTTTAGGGAGGCGAATACTTTGATGTGGCCTTATCCGTGATGATATATGGTGGTGGAAAACAATGTCTTTACTTGAGGAAACACTTATGTCACACTAATTTGCACAGGGGAAGCCTTGGCCCCAACACTTCCTGCTTAACTTGAGTATGCCCTATGCAAATGTAAAATGTCCTGTGTAAATGTTGCCTTCCCTATGACCACAATGATTCTCTCTCTTCTCCGTTGGCATGTCCATGTGCTTTGTAATACTCTGCCCTGCCCATTTCTCGACACAGTGACCTAGAGGGATGAAAGAATCTGTCTTTCATGAATTCAAAGTATGAATTCATTCGAGAGAAGGGAAGTGAGTAGTTCCTATGTATCCATAGTTGCTTAACAAATATCCCAAAGAATTCAAGGGACTAAATATAAATTCACTACAACATTTCATTAATGTGAATTATTTAGATTGGAGAGCTGCATGGCTGTTTTCTCACTGTGTTTTGTACCAGGTCCTTTCTGTGGGACCTGATTTGGAACCATGAGGAATAAAGCTCCTTTGGGATGCTCTCTTCCCTCTTCAGTCATTGGTGCCATAGTGACCTTACCTCTTGTTCCACTGGACCTGCTTCCACATTGCTTCTAGGTCTCCTAAAGCTCTTTTTTTTTCAATTAATTCCATTTTGTGGAGAAAGGTGTAGTAGTCCTCCCTCTCTAGCCCCTGTCCATCTTCTCTCCCCTCCTTCCTCTTTGGCAAAGCTTTTGTTTGTGTGTGTGTTTGTTGTTTTGTTGTTGTTCGTTTTGGAATATCCTGGGCATTCTAGAAGAAAGGTTTTATGCTTTCTTTTACGCTGTGGCCAGAGTCTAAGAAAATTCTCTGACCGTGAGGTAGTTGTAGACATGACAGGGCATCAGTCTTTTTTTTGGGAGATAGCTTTTCTTTTGCCTTGAAACTCATCACTATGGCTATTCTCCCCTCTTAGAGCCTTCCTCTTTTAAAAGTACTTAACAATAGGCACCGTTTGGAGCACACCTGGAACCGCTGTGCATATGGAATCAATGGGAAACTCACAGTAGTCTCCAAGGACTCTTGGAAATCACCTTGGACCCGAGAAAGAAAGAAACTAAAAGAAGATGCTTAACTATCACTGCCATGCCCAAGGCATTTTTCACTCCTTGCTACTTTAATTTGAAAGAGGAAAAAAAGAAAACCCTACAGCTTTATTATAAGTAGCACATAGACTATTATCTCTTTATAATAACCTTAAATAAATGCCAAACACAGAGGTCTAAAATTATTTCTGAGCTCATGTATCACTTATTTTCTCTGTGATGGCCCTGTGATTGACTAAAAATAATGAAATGTATTCATTGTTCTGTGTGTGTGTGTGTGTGTGTGTGTGTGTGAGTGTGTGCGCGCACATGTGCTCTGATAATGCTGTCTCTGTAAAAAGAAAAGGCCCTTAGTGAGCCAAATTGTCATAAAAATCTTTTCGTTTCCCCTCATTTCCTTAACTTATTATTTCAGTTTCAAAACAAATCTTTAGCTGATCCTCCCCTCAATCCTCACCAAAGCCCGTTATCTTCTTCACCCCATCACCTCTGTCCACATCTCCAAGGCATCTCCACCGAATTCCTGCTATCACCTTTGACTGGTTTTGTTTCATTCCGGATTCCTCATGCTGCTGTTAGGGCTTCTTTCTTTTTTTCTTTTCTTCTCCCTCTCTTTTTCTGTCTCCCTTTCCCTCTGTCTCCCTTTCTCTCTTTTTCTTTCTCCCTCTCCTTCCTTCTCCTCGTCTTCTCTCTTTTCCCCTCCTTTTCCTTCTCTTCCTTTCCTTTCCCTTCTCTCCCCCCTCTCTTTCTCTCTCTCTGCCTCATATTCATGTTACATAGACTGGCCTTGATCTTGCTATGTTGCTTTGTAGTCAAGGATGACCTTGACCTTTCCATCTTACTCTCCTGCATCTTCCACCGGAGTTCTGGCTTATAGTTATCTGGCCACCATATCTGATTTTAAAGAATAATTTTTCTAAGCTGTAAAATTGGACCATGTATTTCTGCTTATTTCTTAGTATTCTGCAAACTTCTTAATGTTACAGGTGCAACTCTTCATAATACTGTTTCTTCAAGTCTTTCACAACACAACACTATAAACACTCTCCAAGTTAGACATAGTAAGACTTCGTAGATGCTAAGGCACACTAGCCTCTCATGCCTTGGGGACTTCACAGATGCTAGGGCACTCTATCATCTCATGCCTTGGGGACTTCATAGATGCTAAGGCACTCTATCATCTCATGCCTTGGGGACTTCATAGATGCTAGGGCACACTATCATCTCATGCCTTGGGGACTTCATAGATGCTAGGGCACACTAT
>CABHPH010045818.1:3374-22156 GCA_902168325.1 Peromyscus nudipes | reverse complement strand
GGGGGGGGGAACAGTTATGTTCTTTTGGGCTAAGTGTTGGAACCTTTACAATTTCTCTAGGAAGTGATTTTAGCAGTTTAGCTATCTCTTTCCCCCTCTTTAAAAGTAACTATCCTGTGTAACATTAGTTTGTTTATAATTTTTAAAAAGCAATTAATGCAATGCACGATATACTTCTAATACTCAAAAATGGGCTGGCTCTGTTTCAGGATTCATTTTGGGATGAAAGGCTCCATCTTGATTAACCCACGTGAGTCTGAAAACAGAGGTGGGGATTCTCCAACTTTCCAAGTGCAGCTCACCAGTGACTTGATCTGTTTCTTTGACTCTTCAGTAGAACTCAGGTAAAAAAAAAAAAAAGGAATTTTTAGCTATTTAATAAAAAATAAAATAAGATGCCAGGACAAGGAGTAGAGTTGTTTTTGTAACTGGACTTGACTTTTTTTTTGTTTTAGTTTTTGGTTAAATAACAGAAGAACTAGCAGAGATGCTAAAATTGTAGCCCTGAGAATAAAGATTCTGTGAAGGGCACTCTGTGCTTTAGCTGCCAAACAGCATAGCAGGGATCTGCAGTTTGGTTTCCACATCACACATGTTCGTTAACAAACACTCTATAATCCACAAAATGTCATTGTAAAGGAACCTTTACATATCATTATTCGGGTCGTCACTGTTTGTGGGGCTCCTCTTGCTCTGTTGACTGTTGGCCACAAGGTCAAGAGGGAAAAGAGGCAGAAGGAATGACAGAACGCTTTTTATGCGGCCCATGAGCATGAACGGAGATAGCCCTCTAGGAGACAGACTTCGGTGAATCAGCTCAACTTTCTTCCAGAGCATAAGGAATATATAGGAGTGGGGAACCTCGGGACAAGCCCTAATTTGAATTAAGTGTCACACTCCTATCACAAGGCTTAGTGAGTGGCAGTAGGGTCCTATAGCAGAGCTCCTTAGAACAAGTCTTCTTAGCAGGGATCTGTGCCAAGGGTCAGGCTAGAGATGAATCGGGCATCTAGTTTAGAAACAGGCATCTGGTTTAGAGACAGCTTTTGGATAAGGTCAGCCCTCCAGGCCCAGGGACATTCTCCAGATAAGGGCAGGTCAAGAGCAAGAAGCTTTGCTGGAGAGGGAGGGGGTTCCATATTGCTGAGCTTAGAGAAAAAAACTGCTAGGCTTATGGTGGACTGTGACCTCTAACCAGCCAGCGATGTATTCCAACAACTGTTCACCCAAAGAATTCATATGCCATAAGTGTTTGCATTTATATCAAAGCCCATTTAATGACTCTAAACTTAGAAGGCAGACTTATGATTAATGTGTTATATACTTCTTTCTATAGAAATTCAATGGAAAGCAAACAGAGAATAAGAATGATGGAAGAATTGGACGTGTGTTCACCAAAGTTCAGCTTCTCAAGAGCAGAAAGTGAAGTTAAAAAGCAGAAAGGTCGGATGCTCTGCGATGTGGTACTGGATCAGAAAGTGCTGCCTGGTGTAGGGAACATCATCAAAAATGAAGCTCTCTTTGACAGTGGTCTCCATCCAGCTGTTAAAGTATAAGTATTTCCAAATTTGTCTCCAACTTGTTTTTAAATACGTAAGGATCCAGTGTGAAACAGAAAGCCGTGCTTAGCGACATATCTCCACATACTCCAGGCATCTCTTACTTAAGTCTTGGCTTTAAGAGTCAACTTCTTGGTGTGGCCATCTCTGACTCCCTGTTAGAACTGGGGTGTCTCAATTCCTACCCTCAATAATCCTTAGCTTGCTTTGATTTTATTTTCCCCGTACCTTGTGTTGGTTTTACTTTCAAAGATATTTTATTCATTACACTTAATGCTAAAGAAAAAAAAGTGTCTCTTCTCCAGCTAGAATATCACCTCTAAGGAGGGCAAGTGATGTTTCACTGAAATAGGAAAATAGCACAGTGTCTAGCTTTAGAGAGATATTTGTGGTATGTATGAATAAATAAATTAGGCTTACCATTTGTTTTTTTTTCCTATCTAGCATATTAAATATATACTCTACACCACATGCATCAATTCTAATTTATAGCTATGCTATGAATAATAGAAAAAAACCCTTTTAGTGAATAAGGATGAAATTCAGGTAGCAGGGACTAAAGAATGAATGAGCAGAGAGCAGAAGACACAAAATTCACAGTCCTTGTTCAATTAACTTAGACTGGCGTGAAGGGAAAAGCATTAGACTTTTCAAATGGGATACCAGGACAAGGAATGGATTTTTTTTTTTTTTTTTTTTTGTTCTCCAACTGGGGAGACTTGAGCTCTTATTTTTCTAGGAGACAGAATTAGTTGGGGGGGGGCGGTATTGAGAATAGTGATTAACTGAGTAGGGTTCTGAGAAGGGAGAGACGGAAACGGCAGCATCCATCCATACATTTGTTTCTAGGGAGGAAGTCGGCACTTAGGGTTCTTATTCACGTTTGTTCCTGTTAACTAAATTCAAACTGTATCAACCGTTTCTAAGTAGAGTTTGTTACGTACAAGTCCACATATACCTCTTTGTTTTGTGCACATAGCTTCTATTGCTGTTTGGATAAAATCCAAATCACTAGTAATTAAAATTTAAAAGAAACCAGTTAATGATAATATTAGGTTAGGTTCTGCTTTTTTTAACACTTAGAACAACTTAGTTCAATGCAGCAATACTAGGATCTTGACATAAATGAGCTTTTGAAAAATCACGTAGGCTTCTTTGGAGAATGTTTTCCAGAAGAGAACCAAGGGCCTGGGAGATGGCTTGTCTAGCATGTATGAGACCCCAGTTTTGATCTCTAACATTGGAGTTAGTCAGAGAGAATGATAGAGAAAATGGGCATGAATTTTAAATCTGTTGTTAATTCTCTGTACTGAACTGTTGAGGTTTTGCTACAGTCACGAATAAATTATGAAATATTGTTTTGCGGTTAAGGTGTGTCAGCTATCAGAGGAGCAGATCCACCACCTTGTGAAGATGATCCGCGATTTCAGCATTCTCTTTTATAGGGTAAGAAAGAACATTTTCAACCATGCGTTCGTTACACCAGTGGTTTCCTCTTTTGACTTTACCAGGGTGTTAAAGCTGCGGGTCGCCCTCTAGTGGTGAGAGTGAAGAGTTTCAGGGAGGAAGAGTGACATCTTAAAGGGCAATTAGTGTCTTAAACTTTTAGGTCATAAATTAATCTCAACAAGCCTCACTCTGAATGTATTTAGTTATATTTATACTAATTTAGATAGCAGCTATGTTAGTATTTTACTTGAATTCTTATTATATCTGGACATATAAAGCATAGACTTAATACTTAGGGGTCAATAGACTTGGGTTCATTCAAGTTTTGCCAATGATTATGTGTAGTTTAGGTGATTTAGATAATTTAGGTTTTTTAAAATCTAATAAGAGATTATATTTCTGTATGTACAACAAAAGCTGTTCTAGGGAATAACATAAGTACTTATTAATATGTTAGTTAGCAAGTTGTATAATGTTCATATAAACCCCAGTAAAAGTGGTTCATCTTTTAAACAGTGGGTAATAACTAAGCCCATTTTCCCACCACATTTCAAACTGCGTGTTTTTACTGTGCTCAGAGATGAAGGTGTTATAATGGTCTTCATTAATTGACCTAAAGTGTTAATGAACCTCTTACAGGCCATGACTACCTTCAGTAATCATGGCAATTTTACAATGACCCATGCCCATTTATTCTTCCAGAGAAAAATGACTATAGAAAACAGTCCATTTTGCCCATAGCAAATTGGGCATTTCACTACCATGATTAAATTGGTATAGGTTGTTTGTGTAGTTTCAGCCTGTATATAGTCATATTTCTGAATTTTTATGTTTTCATACTGCTGGTAGAAACCAAAGATATTCGCTTTGTAGGAACTTTCAACACTGAGTATAGAATAAAACTATGGCAGAAAAAATCAAAACGTCTTTTGAAACAAAACTTATACCAGAATAGAGCATATTCTCTGTTAGGATAGTATTTGAGTTTTTATTTTCTTTTCTAGCAAATCTTTAAAGTTCAGAAAAAAAAAGTCCTTTATCAGGCCAACAAAGAAAATGCTCTCGTTAAATTTTATCCTCTAAAAATAACTTTTTTGGCCGTTGAAACTGAGTGAGTAGCTTCCTTGTTCTAAAAGCAATCAGATTTGAAGCTAATCTAGCCCTTTTCTTACAACCATGTAATTATGTTTAATTAAGAAAGCCTTAAAAGCATAAAAGAGATTTTAAAATATAGAACTTTTATATATCATTTAGATAAGAGGATAAAGCAGAGAGCAGCTTGGAATACTAATAAGTTAAAACATAATGACTCAATTATTTCATACAAATCTTATTTGATAGACATTACTAAATTTTGTCAATACCTTTTACTTTGATGAAAAATTATATGGAGCTATGTGCAAATTTTTGACATTTGCAGAGATGACTCAATTTTCTGAATATAGCTCTGTTCCCCGTAACAACAGACTTGAGCACAACAGACTAATTTTATGTATTTCCTTTTTTTAGTGTCATAAAGCAGGATCTACCATTTCTAAACACTATACGGTTTATCAGCGTCCCAACTGTGGCCGGTGCCACTGCAAAATTACTGTGTGTCGCTTAGGGGAGAACAGCAGGATGACATATTTCTGTCCTCACTGTCAGAAAGAAAACCCTCAGTCTGTTCAAATATGGTAAGATAATTCAGATTCTCTCTCCAGTGGCCAATAATCTGAACATGTAACTGAAGGACTGCCAGACTATTGATAGCGCATAGTTACCACAGAACAAAGAGATTGAAAACATGTATGAAAAATGATTGCCAAGGCATGGGTGAAAACGATTGTCAGACCCAGAGTCAACACGTTAGACCTAGAACCAGAATTATTTGTTTTTAAAGTTAATAAGAATTGTGACGGGTCTCATTTGAAGAATGATTGCAAACAAAATCCAAACCAAATCTTAGAAATTTCGGCCTTGGGAAAGTTGGGATAGGACGAGAAAGATTTTTGAGCCAGGTGTCAGTACAGTGCCCGGGACATTTCATGGGCCACATGACAAGATGGGTAATGGCCGAGGGTTACCAGCGTGGTATTTTTAGGTGAAGCATAAAATGCTCAGCTCAGTGAGACTAGAAGCAGAAATGGACCGAGACCTGAGCTTTGGTGACCTATTGCTTTTGAGTGGGAGCAGACAAAATGATGTGATTGCATATAGGAAGAAATAGGCCTTACTGAGCTGTGCAAAACCCGAGGAGGAGGAGGAGGGTGCGTCATTATTCTGTGGAGAGCATAGAGGCACACCTTATGTTTTCATAAATATATCCACATCCACGGGCTTGCTCTTTTTCCTTCTGTGTTCTATTTCTGTATAACTCCTATTCTGCCTCCCAAGTATCTTATATCTCCTCCTGTCCGCCTGTTTTATTATAGGAACTGTCATCAGACAGCTAATGGTATTGGTTGTGTGGGTTTCTGATTTTATTTTTCATGGGACAGTTGTATGTGTATTTGACTCCATGCACTTAACACCGTATCTAGCTCATAGAAAACCTTCACTGTATTTGTCTGTTGAATAAATGATTAATGTTCTGTGTTTGTCTACATCTATAGCTCCTTCCAGCTTTTGAGATTGAAAGTTTTCCTTTTTTCTTCCAAGTAGTCAGTAAAAGATATTTAGCCATATCAACAAGGTATTTGTCAATTCCAAAGGGTTTGGAGATGAGGCTTAAAGACTCATAGAGTTCCTGAAAGAGATTTAGATTTACGTGTGAGCTCTGCTGAATTAGAACTGTCATGGGCTGCGTAATCCCTCGCCTCCATCCCACCCTAATCCTGTTTTTTTTTTTAATTAATTTATTTATTTTTAATGACTTTTTATTTATTTTTTTTACATCCTGATTTCAGTTTCCCTTCCTTCCTCTCCTCCCAGCCCTTCCCCCATCCACTCCTCTGTTTCTATTCAGAAAAGGGCAGGCCTCCCACGGATGTCTACCAAACATGTCATATCAAGTTGCAGTAAGACTAGGCACCTCCCCTCAGATTAAGGCTGGACAAGGCAACCCAGTATGAGAAATAGGGTCCCAAAGGCTGGCAAAAGAGTTAGAGACACCCTCTGCTCCGACTGTTAGGAGTCCCATAAGACCAAGTAATACAACTGTAACATGTGCAGAGGGCCTAGGTCAGTCCCATGCGGACTCCCTGGTTGTCAGTTCAGTCTCTGTGAGCCCCTGTGAGCCCAGGTTAGTTGATTCTGTGTGTTTTCTTGTGGGGTCCTTGACACCTCTGGCTCCTTACCATTCTTCCTTCCTCTCTTCTGCAAGATTTCCCAAGTTCTGCCTAACGTTTGGCTGTGGGTCTCTACATCTGTTTCCACCAGTTGCTGAATGAAGCCTCTCTTGGGTATCAGAGTATAGCAAATTGGACAATTGGAGTACAGCAAAGTATACAGCATTATACTGACTTTTTTTTTTTCTCCATATGTGTTTGGTTGTATCCTAGGTCTCTGGTCTGTCCAGCCTTTGGGTCCTGGTGCTCCAGGCAGTGTCGGGGGATGGGCTCACTCTTGTGGCATGGGTCTCAGGCTGGACCAGTCATTGGTTGGCCACACTCCCACAATTTCTGTGCCACCTTCACCCCAGCACATCTTGTAGGCAGGCCAGACTGTAGGTCGAAGGTTATGGGAGTAAGTTGGTGTCCCAGTCCCTTCACTGGAAGTCTTCTCTGGTTATGGGAGATGGCCAGTTCAGGCTCTGTGTCCCCTATTGCTAGGAGTCTTTGCTAGGGTCACCCTTGTAGATTCCTGGGAGTTTCCATTGTACTAGGTTTCTAGCTCGTCCTATAATGCCCGCCCCCCCTGATTTCCAGTATTCTCCCTGTCTGGCACCTCCACCTGATCCCTCCTGTTTCCTTCTCCGCATGCCCCCAGTCCACCCTCAAAGTCTATTCTATTTTCCCTTCCCTGGGAGATCCAAGCATTACCCCCTTGAGCCCTTGTTGCTACGTAGCTTCTCCGGGCGTGTGAATTGTAGCATAGTTATTTTTCATTTTACAGCCAATATCCACTTATAAGTGAAAACATGTCATGTTTGTCTTTCTGGGTCTGGGTTATCTCAGTCAGGGTGATGTTTTCTAGTTCCATCCATTTGCCTGCAAATTTCCTGATGTCGTTGTTTCTAACAGCTGAGTTATACACCATTGTGTAAATGCACTACATTTTCTTTATCCATTCTTTGGTTGAGAGACATGCAGGTTGTTTTCCAGGTTCTGGCTATTTAGAATAAAGCTGCTATGAACATTGTTGAGCAAGTGTCCTTGTGGTATGGTGGAGCATCCTTTGCGTATATGCCCAGGAGTGGTATAGCTGGGTCTTGAGGTAGATAGATCCTTCTCCTCCATCCCATGCTAATCTTGTTTTATATACTGGCCTTCAGTTTAAGACCTTGGAGAATCATTCACACAAGATAAATACATGTATAGCTTTTAAAGTTTGAAAACCAATACTACTTGCCCCATTTTTAAGATTTCTGTGAATAAATACAGTCTTTATTTCTACTAAATATCTGGGCGCTTTTTATATTAACTAATTTTTTTTTGTTTTAATTTAGAGTTATTTCAAGATTTGAGGTTAGAGCTTGGTGGTAGCACACTCACCTAGCAATTCTTAGGTCGCATGTTCAATCCCCAGGTGCTGGAGAACCCCGCAAAGAGAGAGGGAGAGGGGAGAGTCATTTTAAGATGACTTAAAGAAGCCTGTGTAGATCAAGAGCAATGATCCAAATGGTTCTCCACTCACAAAGATCTCCCAACCCCATTAACTCTCATGAAGCCTTCCCAAATGTTCTGATTTCTGTTGATCACATCCCCTTTTAAATGCTGATATCATCTATTATTGGCTCTTAATATACAGTCAGCAGAACCTACATATGTGACTGTATTAGGTGAAACTGACTCTTTTATAGTCTTATAAAGTTTTGCTTTTCAATTTTTATGATGTTTTATTTACTTTCGTATTATATGCAGCCTCTGGGAATGCAAGGCAGAATATCACACAACCCCTCAGAGTTCTCAGGTAGTGAGGTGGGAAATCGGTACATCACATGGTTAAAGCACAGTGGTGAAGGTGCTGGGAAGGACTGTATTTATTTTAGTATTTATTTAGTATTTATTTAGGGAGCTCTAGAGGCGGCAGCAGATCTATCCGGGAAGGGCAAGCTTAGTGTGGATAGAAGTAGAGATTCGTCACCTCTAGAATAGAACCAGAATGTGGGGAAGACAGGGAGGAAACAGCTTGTTTATTTAGAGACTCACACAGGCGAGTGTTCTGGTGTTTCGTTCCTGTGTAAGGAAGGACACATCCATAGCGCGCTGACCATAGCTTTCTGTCTAGAATAGGAAGTGCTTGTAATTGGTTGCAGGTTACTGAGAACTTAGTGCGATCTACAAGCAAGTTCTTACCGTGGGTCTCACCTGTCAGGAGGGTGGAACAACTTGAGGGCATTTAGAAGACATGAAGAAGCCCAATGGTGACTTAGTCTTGCTATGATAAGCTTCTTTGGGGATTGATTGCAGTTGCCATGTACAAAATATAGGCTAAAGGGGCCATATAGTCAAATGAATATTGGGGTAGTTCCTAGGCTTAGCTGAAAGCTATAAGAACCGGAGCCTCGGGACTGGTGACCCAGATATCCAGTGCTGACACAGTGTGCTCCGGGCAAGCAGCTGGTCTTAATGCCTCCATCTCCCCAGCTTCTCCACCTTACACTGCTAGAAGCACGTACCAAGCTGCAGAAGATTAAGTTTAGGATTTGCTGATGGACTGGGTATAAGATGTCAGGACGTGTTAGGGTGAAGGGTAGAGTTTTGTCCTGTTATGTTTTGAAAATGCTGAAATGAAAATGCTTCACTGAAGGGACTGGAGAGATGGCTCAGTGGTTAAGAGCACTAGCTGCTCTTCCAGAGGTTCTGAGTTCAATTCCCAGCAACCACATGGTGGCTCACAACCATCTGTAAAGAGATCTGGTGCCCTCTTCTGGCGTGCAGACAGAGCACTGTATACATAATAAATAAATAAATCTTAAAAAAAAAAAAAATGGTATTTTTTTAAAAAAAAAAAAAAGAAGAAAATGCTTCATTGAAACAAAGTAGGAGGGTTACAGACTCGGGGGGCCTTGGGTTTTGTTCGTACTAGCGTCGTGTGGGTTTTATGACAAATTACCACACTTTCAGCATAAAGCAGGAGAAATTCATTCACTCAAGTTGGGATGCCAAAAGCTTGAGGAATTTCATCCTGCCAAAATAAAGTACTGACAAGTGTGCCTTCCTTCTGACGGTCCGGGCTCGGATCCACCCCTTGCTTCTTGGAGCCTCTGGTGGCTGCCAGCATTCCTTGACAAGTGGTCCTGTCCCTGCAGTCTCTGGCTCTGCGTCACCAGTACCCTCTCCTTTTCTGTGGGTCAAGTCTGCCTTTCCCCTCTTATTAGGACAGTACTTCCTAGGTCAATATCCTTAACTTCCCCTGCAAAAGACTCTTTCTAAATCAATATTTTCAGTTCTCCGATATTATGACCTGGTGTCTTTGGGAGACCCTTCCTCCTACAGCGTGGGAAGTGTGATTACAATAGGAGATGATGATGATAAACCCTTGGGGCACACTGGGAATCTGAGGGTCACTTACATTGTGTTCAACTATGAACAAATGCAGCCTGCTGAGCAGCCTGCTGTCTTTCAGAGTATGTCATGGCCAGGAGTTAGGTCAGGTAAACAAATTCTGTAGGGTTACAGTTCCCTACACATATTTGATACGTGTTAGAAGTCAAGGTAAAGATAGAGGAATCATGATGAGATGTAGCTTACTTTCAGATTTCCTTGGGCTATTCATTATTTTACCAAACAAGCCTGGATGTAAGGGCTGATGTGTTTGTGTAGAAGGAGCAAGAAGTTACAAAAGTCAAGGCTCCCTTTCAGAGTCAGAGAAACTATGCTCTGAAAAGAATTAAGCTGTGTAGGTTTTTCTGCAAGAGCTTTTCTGGGTGTTAACGCTTAGAATCAGTGGTGCTGCCGTGGTACTGCTTAATTGCAGCGGACCCGGGACAGGAACAGTATTAAAGCTTTAGAAGGGCACCTTCTTGTCACTCAGTAGTGGCCAGTGTTTTCTGGGTAGAGAATCGTGATTTACATTCGTCCCTAAAAGTCAGGTTTATCTTTATCATTTGTTTCTTAACCTATTAACTACATGTCTAAGAGTGATGGCTTGGTAGATGTAAAAAGGGTTTGTGAGAACTAACACATAAATATCTTTTTTTCATCATTATGGATTAAGCAATCAACATATTGCTTAGCAAATACTATTAAAAACCTAGAAGTTCTAGAATTTTCTTTTCTGGAAACATGAAGTCATGTAAAGCTTTTCTCATTACCTTTTTTCATTTTTTGTGTTTGTTTTTGAGATTTTAGTGTAATTATATTTTTCACTTTTGTTTTGGGATTATAGTCTAATTATATCATTTTTCCCTTCCCTTTCCTAGCTCCAAACCCTCCTGCACACTCTGCCTTGCACTCTTTCAAGGGCATGTCCTCTATTTCATTTTTTTAATACTCTGTTTATAGCATAACCTTTTCTGTTTCTGATTTAATTGAATAAATAATATTTGCTTTGGAAAGTACTGTTTAAAATATTTGCAAAATACTTTCTACTGGTTATAGCAAATGCTTTTAGTTAGCTTGTTTGTTTTTTTAAACACAGTACTTTTATACATTTTATTAATATAAAATCCTTATTTTAGAATTTAGCAGCATGCAGTAGGGCTTAGGATATAGTTTTCAGATCTATCACTAATGACCTCTAAATAATAATAAACAGAATTGGGGTACCAATGCTTCTACAACAGTTTCTAAAATATCCAGAATGGATAAGAATAAAGCATTAAGAATATAAATGATTGATTTAAAAATTTATTTTACAGCCAACTGCCAACGAGAGAAGCTGTAATCAGCTGGACTTCAAGGAGACAAGACTGCCTTATGGACTCTGTGGCTAGAAAGTGTGAAGAGCAGTGGTCCTGTGTGGTCTGTACCCTCATAAACAGACCCTCTGCTAAGGCCTGCGATGTTTGCTTGACCGCAAGGCCTGTTGGTAAGACTGACATTTTATTTTGAGTTCCTAAAGTTTGCAAGAGGATGGATGCATTGTATAGTCAGGTATATATTTTGCTCCACCTTGACACTCCATAACCAACTGAAATGCTTTCTTTCTCAGATGTTTAGGGGGAATTGCCAGCCTTTTTATGTAAACTAGGCTGATAGTCTGTTGAAAATATTAAAATAAAGAAAAAAAAAGGGAGGGGAAACATGCTTTTCCTAAAACAGTATGTGCCTTTGTATCTCAAACCCTGAGATGATCACATCTGTTCTCTACTGTTTCTAATGAATTATTCAATAAAGCTTTGTTTTATGCAGATTTCAGCAACTTTCCGGTTTGTTATTCAGCCCGAGTGTTTCATAAATTGAAAGGGAAGAATTCTGTACGAATATCTTTGCAGGTGGAATTGGAAAAGGCTGAATTTTTTCTCTTCTTTCTCCTTCCTACCCCTTGTTATTAAAATCTTTACCCAGACAATTGTACTGATTTCATTGAAATCCTTCAAAATAACTCTTTATAGCTCCCAATCTCCTGCGTTCAGAGAATGTAAAACCTCAGAGGAAACCTGTGATTAAGAGCCATCTCACTGATGGGGCTCCCATTGTGTTCTCAAAGTGTTATTTCTTTCCCCAATTAGAGATGAGAAAGTTCGCTCTTGACTTAAGGACCCCTGCATTGTGTTAGCGGCTGTATTGTGTTTTGTTCCCTGGGCCTGTGAGGCGGGCATCACCCCTCCAACAGCTTTGCTAAGTCGCAGGAGGGACTGAACCTCCTTCACTATCAGTCACCCGAAAGAGAAGCTTGGAAAACCAGTCTTAGTTTTCTACATTTATTTCAGCATTCTGAAATGCCTTTATATACCTTATCAACTCTTTCTTGTTAATATGAAGATACGTGTCGTAAGCATAATACGGATCACATCATGATGCTGATTCCAAAATTCCACAATATTTGTTGAAACATATTCTCATCAATCAAGTGTCTATAATTCTTCTTTACTAATCTTAAGTAAACTTTTCATTTGGTCCTGTCAATCATGAATATTCCTGACCATACATTAGTCTCTAGCTGCAGAGCTGAGGCCTTCTGGGATATCATTGTTAATTACCAATGCTAATTGCTTCTCCTAATATTAACAGAACTGATAGCTGAATAGTCTTTGGATATTTAAACATAAGAAAACACACACAAATCCTTGCTAGTACCATCCTTTTGTTCCTATAGGTTGCTGATATTTTATTTCCTAAGCCGATGATAACCCAACTGTAACTTGTCCAGGTGAGCTTGGTAACATGGTTGTGCATACTTGCTTAGTATAATAACTAAAATTTTAAATCAATTCTATTTCAAATAGTCAGTATATGATATTTCTAGAATACTGTAGAATTACTTATCTTTTTCCAGATTCCGTGCTCAAGAATGGAGAGAATCCCATTGACTTTAGCAATTTAGTGAAATACCCATGTAATAACTTTGAGAACACACATACAGAAGTGAAGATCAACCGGAAAACTGCATTTGGAAGTACGACCCTTGTCTTGACTGATTTCAGTAATAAATCCAGTGCTTTGGCCAGAAAGAAAAGCCCAAACCAGATAAGAGGTGGGGAATTTCTAAACCTTCCTCCTACAGATGCATGCTGTAGTGATCTACAGCACCCCTCCAAAGAAGGAACAAGGTCTATAACTCAGCCATCCAACAAGGTAAACATATCGCCTACAGTGTGTGCCCAGTCTAAATTATTTAGTTCAGCACATAAAAAATTGAAGACAGCTCACTCTTCAGAAGCAGACCTTAAACATTACAACTCTGGACTTTCTAACAGGTATGATGTTTCTAACTTTGGTCTTCACAGTATTTGCGTTAAGTTTTTGTTGTTATTGTTTGAAGTATTTTTAAGATCAGTAAGGCATTTGTACTGCACCCAGTTCTAAGAAGGCAGAAAATCCATCCATTGCTATGAAAGTTAAATTGCTTTTAGTAACATAAGCACTGAAAAATTATTATAATAATTTGCTTGTTTTTCTTTCTCTAGCTAATTGATGTTAGAAAAGGAAAGAAAAGGAACAGATTTTCCTGCAACTCTAACAAGTATTTTTTTTCATCTTTTCCTGAATATAACCATATGTTCAGTATGACATATTTGGAAAATATCAGAAAATATATAGAAAACTATTTAAAACACCCATAATCATACCAATTATCTGCTGATGTTTTATGTATAGCTATTCTTTGGTTGCCAAGGTAGCTGTATCTCAGTAAGCCTGTCGTAAGTTGAAAATGCATTACCTTCACCCAACCTTAACGTCAATCTAACCATACACGACACTGTAGGGTCCCAGCTCTCTCCCTCATGTTATGTGCCTGATTGGGAGTTAGAGCTTGTCAGTCATTGAGAGAAATTATTAGCCTTCATGCCACTAGCCCGAGTAAAGACCAAAAGTTGAGCTCTGCCTTCTATTGCATACCTGCTTCTGCTTCACCATGGAAACGTCCAAGCCTTGCGAGGAGCACTGTCGCCTGCTGGGGCCCAAGCATTTCTTCCCAATGAAGCCACGTTCTGAGGGAAACCATCATATACAGAAGTTTAGTGTGTGTCCTCTATTTTGAAAGAGAAAAACCCGAGATACCTTTGGCTGCGTTTCTGTTTTAAAAAAAAAGTAGTTGTATAGGTGGTCATGTGGAATTTTCTTTTTCTTTTTTTTTTTTTTTTGCTATTTTAACAAAAAAATTCCCAAAGAACATCCATGCTGTTTTTGTATCTGAAATGAAAGTTACAATTCTTGCAAAGTACTACACACACCAGTGGTATTTTATGAAACTGCCAGCTACATGGCCAGGAGAAGATCCCCAGTTGTTAGCTGGGCTGTAGACCTCCCTGTTGACCTCATTCCCTCTCCTTACCCAGGCTTCCTATCACAGTCCTATAAGCATCTGTCAGAGAACAACATCTTTCCACAATTTTTTTCCCCAAATTGCTTCATCACGAATCAGTTGCTTTACTTATACATAGCATTCTGATTTTTAAAAAAATTATTAATGTATTTGAAGCAGGGCGGTATGTAGCATGAGTCTTAAAAGTCTTATTAATAAAATCAAACCTGAGCCAGGTATTGGGGTGAACATTGGAAGGTCAGAGAGACAGAACAAACCACAACTAACCTCAACTGGCCAACTTCTCAGCTGATCTTGTTTCCTCAGACTGGATGCCCTGAGCCCTCATCCAGAATGGGTCTCAGCTGAACTGCTGCTCAAAAGCCTGAATGCTTAACCAGGCCAAATGTTTCTCCAGGCCAAATGCTTCTCCAGGCCAAATGCCTCTCCAGGGCAAATGCCTCTCCAGGGCAAATGCCTCTAGTTTCTGGTCCTCACGCTTTATATACCTTTCTGCTTTCTACCACCACTCCCTGGGATTAAAGGTGTGTATCACCGTGCCTGGCCGTTTCCAATGTGGCCTTGAACTCTTAAGAGATCCAGAGGGATTTCTGTCTCTGGAATGCTAGGATTAAAGGCGTATGCTACCACTGCCTATCCTCATGTTTAATATTGTGGCTGTCCTGTTCTCTGACCCCAGATAAGTTTATTAGCATACACAATATTTTGGGGAACACAATACCACAGCGGTGTGTGGAGGTGAGAAGACAGTTTGCTGGAGTCTGTTCTCTTCTTCCACCCTGCAGGTTCTAAGAACCGTGCCCAGGTTTTCAGACTGGCTTCGAACACCTGCCGGCTAAGCCATCTCACTGATCCTTCATAGCATTTTAAATACAGATTAAAATAAAGCAAATAATGTCTTCTTCCCCCTGCATGTCTTTTCTTACCAATGGAAGACAGTTACCATGGAACCTGAAGCAATCTCAGGAGAATTCGCATTTGTCCGTGTTCCTTTATCTGTGCTTATTGATGGGGGGGATTCTACCTCTGGGCAGTGGGATGATGGACCGCCTGGTGGAAACTCCTAATCCAAACTCTGTGAATCCTTAAAGCTTATTTCATAACAATTCTCAGACAGCTTTTGCCTAGTATATGCATTTATTTATAACTTTTTATCCTACCTCAAAATCTTCTATCATGAGTTAATCCTGATGATTTGAAAAACTGATTTTTTTTTTTTGCAAAATATTTTGTTCATACTCACTTAACTTGACTGATATAACTGCTGCTCGTGATATATTGGAATTAAGCTATGGAGGCCTGAACTTTTAGCTGACTAGCTAAATGCAACTTTTCCCTCTAGCCCTAATTGGTGCCTCATGACAAAAATTGGGTAGGAGCTACAGTCTATGTTGGGAGGCTGTCCTGTAGAAGAAAATAGCTTTTAAGCAGTTTTTCTCTTCAGTGGTGTAACTGGAAGGAAGTAAAAATGATTACTTTAAAATAGTGTGCCACTCATTGTGCCCAGATGAAATATCCTGGCATATTATTTTTTTCTTTCATGCAAAACAAAACAAACAACATAAAACCACCAGACAATTTAACTAGTGAATTAAGGATTTAAAAAAAAAAACATTAATGTAACCTTAAATTTAAATGATTTCTTCATAAGCTATTAACAGTAGAATCATATGATTAATCACAGTGCACAGCATTGCTTAGAAATGTTCCAGTTACAGTGTGTGTGTGTGTGTGTGTGTGTGTGTGTGTGTGTGTGTGTGTTGAATAGAAGAGCATCAGGAAGAAACCTCACAATCAATCCAGATCAACCAGCAGAATAAATGTCATGTGATGAAATGAGTTCACCCAGCAGCCCTTCCGCACCCAGCTACTTGACAAGGAAGAAATTGCAGATGACTGTCATTTATTTCATTTTTCTCCTTGTCTGGCAGCTAGAGTGTTCCTCTCGTGGACAAGATGCCTCGCAGAGGCTCACCGCAAAACGTGGTTAAAACAGGTGGTCCACTCACCATTTATAGCCAGTTTATTTTCTCTAATAATCATAGGGTAATTAATTTGACTTTTGTTCCCTTAATTAGCGATCTCTTTGCCATGCTGTTGCATGCTTATTTTTGGGTTGGTCTCTAAATATACTTGAATGTTATCCAGTTACCAGATGCTAAATCAGATCATCGAACCCATTTTTAAGCAGTTAGCGATTAGCTTCTAAAACCAGTTTTATATCTTTGATCCAATGACTATAAACACAGAAGAAACATGGTGATACATTTTTCAAAGAAAGCGCATGTTCTAGCTGGAATATCACACAAAGGGTCGCATGGGAGAGTAGGACACCTTTGAAGTCATCCCCATTTTTCCCAAGTCTGCTCCCATTAGTTGTTTGGAGGGTCTGTCTAATGCTTTGCAAGCGTTTCTGTTTCAACTCTTGGAGTTCTCAGTTACCTCACTCATTTAAGTTCTGTTTACTTTCATCTTTGAAATAATATTGGGTTGTCAAATCTACATTCAGTTGGACTGGTTAATTCAAAAATTATTTCCAAGCAGTATTTTTATTATAATAAATCATTCAGTATATAAATCAATAACTTAAATTAATGATGGATAGTATAACAGTTTTCCATCACAAGGATAATTATTTATTTATTTATTTATTTATTTATTTATTTATTTATTTATTTGGTTTATCAAGACAGAGTTTCTCTGCGTAGTTTTAGTGCCTGTCTTGGATCTCGCTCTGTAGAACAGGCTGGCCTCGAAATCACAGAGATCCTCCTGGCTCTGCCTACCGAGTGCTGGGATTAAAGGTGTGCATTACCGCCGCCTGGCTACAAGGACAATTTTTAATCTGTGTCTGATTTCTTTATTGTTAGTCCCTTTATTTTTAAGGTACTAAGAATAGAACCCATGCATTTTACGCATGCCAGACAGCAATTTTATCTTTTTATTATTTTGGGGGAACTTGTGACGCTTCCAGCATTGTCCGTGATCCTGATGATGCCTACTCCAGCAAACTACAGCCAGCAAGGCCAGATTCAACAGACACCTGTTTGTATGATGTTTCATTTCCATTTGTTTAGTTATTTTTGTATTAAAAAACAACAAAATTGAGTAGTTGCCACAGACTCACAAGCTTAAAATACATGTCTGAAAAGGTTTTGCCAAATCCTGGTCTACTATATTACTATGCCATTTTTAAATCAATATTCAAATGATGAGTCTGAAAAGATTTTGCCAAATCCTGGTCTACCATATTACTATGCTGTTTATAAGTCAGTATTCAAATGATGAGCCTCATCGCCACAATAAAATTCAACTGTTCTTTATGCTAAATTTACCTATAAAATGCTCTGCTCCACTTTAGAAAGTTTCTAAATAATGATAGAAACAAAGAGAAACCGAGATATCCTCGATTAAGCAGAACACTTAATTAGCCCAGATAATGTTTTCCATCATAAAACAGAAGTTAGCTTGTGCATATTTAGAGCTGATGTGATCCATGCAGGTGGCAGGAGGAGCTTGGTTACATTAACTCCACACTTCACAACTTAATGTGCATATGAATCACCTGGGAACCTTGTTAGCAAGCAGATGCCACCCCAAAGGGATTTGGAGGAGGGGCGAGTAGTTCTGTGTGTCTGAGGAGCCCCTGGGTGATGCTAATGTTGCTAGTCAGTGGAACAGATTCTAGGTAGGAAGGATAGAACTTACAGCCAGCTTCTCGCCAAAGACGACACAGAATGGAAGACACAGAATGCAAGACAAAATGAAGAAGAGGGAAGGCCCAGAGCCTCTTGAGTCCTATCCCCTACTTCTGTACCTCAGAAAAGCTTCATAGGAAAAAATGGACGTCTCTCCTTAGGGCTGTGAAATTTTGAGTTAAAACTTAAGGCAAGTGAATTTGGAAATGCTGGACTAAATGCTACCAAAGGCAGCACTTTAAAAATCATGCATAAAACTGCTGTATTGTTCTTCTTCTGTTCTGGGTGCTGTATCTAAGGCCCCTCTCACAGTAGGTGTGTGCAACACTAGGTAAGCTCCATGCCTAGCCCTTCCTTCTTTCCTTAAGACAGGCTCTTGCTAAACTGACCTGGCTGGCCTTGAACAAACAAACCAGGGCCATCAGAAGTACATACAAACTATGTGTTTATGTGTGCACATTTCAATAAGCACCTTTCCGTTTAGGTCTGCTAATACCCTTAACCTCATTTTCTCTCTCCCTTAAATTTAATACTATTTGTGGCACCCCTTCTGTTTTGACATCTCTTGACTTCTCTTCAGCTGTATGGATTCTTAGCTTCTCTGGATGTTATAGATTTAAGTCTTATCGGGGCTGTTGGTGCAAGGGAGGGTGTGGGGAACAAAAGCCTGGCCCTTCAGGCTTTCCTATTCCCGATTTGGTGTGAACCATCATTCTAAGATATTAGTATCACCTACTGACCACTCTGAAGAGAGAAATAACAAAATCATGCCAGTGAAATATTTAGTGATGAAACTATTTAATGATATTTAATAGTGGCGAAATATTTAATGATAATAATATTTAATGATAATGCTGTATAGTGATGCCTCTAGCTACTTTCATATCACACATAGCTGCTATATGAACATCCATATCTGCGCTCTGGTTGTTTAAGTTCTATGCCAACAGATATTTTTTTTTGAATTTATTTTATTTTATTCTACAATATAATTCAACTTTACATGTCAGTCACAGATCCCCCCGTTACCCCTCCTGCCACCCCGCCCCCCTCTCCCCGG
>CABHPH010045816.1:14695-45293 GCA_902168325.1 Peromyscus nudipes | reverse complement strand
GTGTATAAGGCACATATGTAAGTTTGTTTATATGCCAGCAATAAGAATGTAAATCCAAAATTAAGAAAAGGCAATGCCATTTACAATAGCAACAAATAATCAAAACACACAAATACAAATCTAACAAAGTACAACCAGAACGTGTATACTGAAAACTGGGGGAAGCAATGATGAGAGAAGGTAGAAAAATACGTCATGCCTATAAGTCAAAAACTCAAGGTTATTAACATGGCCATTCTCCTCAAAATGATCTATGATCATAGTAGAATTACACCCCAAATCCCAGCAATATTGGACGTAGCTATCAATAAGTTGATTCTAAAATATATGAAAAGGCAAAGGGATTTTTTTTTAAACAGGCCAAAATTATCTGAAAAAAAGAAAAATATATATTGTACTCAGAATACCTGATTCTAAAGTTTCAAGGCACATTCTAAAGTTACAGTGATTAAGATACTGTGTGGGGTGGGAGAGATGGCTCAGGAGTTAGAGTGTTTGCTGCTCTTCAGGAAGACTGGAGTTCAAGTTCTAGAACCCATGTCTCCATGCTGGGTGGTTCTTAACTGCCGGTAATTACAGCTCCAGTGTATCCGATGCCCTCTTCTGGCTTAGGCAAGGCCACTTGTGTACAACACACATAACAAATAAAAATAAAATAAAAACTTTCAAAAACAAAGACACTGTGGTATCCTGTGGTATTAGTGAAAGAGTAGAAGAGTAAATGAACTGAACAGAAAATCAGGAATGAATTTAATAAATAAATGCTGAGACAACACAAAGATCAGAAAATATTGACAGAACAATTATCTGTTCATATACAAAGCAAAGTGTTGCAGGGTCCTAACGGCTCCCTCAGCGGAGTGGGTGAGAAGGCACAGCATCAACAACACGGACGCCAGGAGTCAGGTCTCGAGTCAGGCTGCAAACAACAAGCTCAATATATTCCGGAAGGGACGGAAGCCTATATACCCTCCACCCTGCCCGGGGAGGGGTCTGTTGCGTAGGCATCCGTTGATGTGACATGGCTCCCCATCATTGCTCCAAGTCATTTCATGCCACCACTCAGATGCCATTCTCAAGACCCTCAGGCAGACCCAGGTTGGCTCTCAGGAAGTATGTTATGCGCATGCTCTCATTACAGGTTTGGGCTGTCTGGCCCTCGGGCCTGTTAGGGTTGCATCGTCCCACAGCAAAGATTTGAATTTATTTCTCTTTCTTGAAAAACACATTCATCCATCCATTGATATAAAGCATTTATATACACATGCAAAATTAATTCAAAATGAACCATAGGCTGAAGTATAAAATCAAGTATCAGTCAATAAAGTTTCTGGGAAAATGAGCAGCATTCTTTTTGACTTTGAATAAACACAAACTTCTTATAGACAAAAGGTAAAGAATGATCAAATTATTAAAATGTACTAAACTGGACTCACCTTTAAATCTTTGCTCCACTGGAAAAAAAAGGATGCTAATATGGAAATTTCATGTCGTACTTTATAAATGTGTACAATTTTTGTATGCTAATTGAAATAAATAAATCATTGTTTTTCAAGAAAAAGAGAGTTAATAAATAGTACAAAAGGTAAATCACAGCCTGATAGGAATTAGTTATCATAATAATTTATGTATCTGACTAAAAATGGAAAACAATATTTTTAAGATTCAACAATATGAAAAAACAGAGTCAGGTAAAACTGCAGTGAACATGCTGCTATATATCTTCAATTTGGGAAGAGAAGAGCCTGACAATACTATCAAATCCTGAAAAGGATGCAAAAAAATAGAATTTTTATGCACTGCTGTTTGTTTTAAAATGGATTTTTATTATTTATACCTCTCTTTCTTTCTCTGTGGGGGATATATGTGTGTATACATATGCTCACATGTGTCCAGATGTCAACAGAGGTTAGAATTGGACATCAGATCCCCTGAGCTGGAGTTACAGGTGGGTGTAACTAGATGGAGTTACCTAGATGGGTGCTGGAAACTGAAACTCCAGTCCTCTGCTAGAGCAGGATATCCTCTTAACCACTGAGGCACCTCCGCTGCCTTGAGAATTCTCATGTGTTGTTAATGAGAATGCAACATGGTACAGCTGGTCTAGAAATGCTCTGGTAGTTCTCATGAGCATAATACTTACCATATTGCTCAGTAACTATCAAGAGCCCTGTTTGTAGACTTGGCAGTCGATTGCATTGACCATAATGGGCTTGTAAATACAGCAGCGTGGGCTGTGTAATGACATATATGTAGCATCTAGTTATAGCTTGAAGTTTAAGTTCTAAGGGCAGTCCAAGGGGAGCGACTTGCCTTATATCAAACAAGTTCCATACTTTAGAAATTGCTACTTCTAGGTGACCTCCTTAATGCTAAATTAGTCAATTATCAATCCATCTGGAAGTAATTATATTGATTGTCAAACATACATATCTGTAACAGAATACCATGGTTTGGGGGTTGTGTAAATTTCAGACATTGACTCTGGTATTTGAAATAAGCAGATTCACTCTGTAGTTTGGAGAGGGGACTAGAGGGACAGATATGGTCTTTTATAAGACCATGTTTGTATTTCATGTCCTAGAGAGCCATCTGCACATGTAAAGTATAAATAGCTCAGCACATACCCACTGTTAATGGTTTGTTTGTTCTGCACTAAACCCCAGCTCCATGGCACTGGATTGAAGCAAGTCTCAGTATCCTTGGGAATATCCAACCCAGCTGCACAGACAGACAATGTAGGAGAAATCAGACATCGACAGGAACAGAGGCACTGATAACATTCATCTCAGGGATAAGGCTGACTACCTGAGGAGATTGGCAAGGCTGAGCGTTGGAATGCCTGGCTGCCTTTGTTTCACTTCTCTATTTAATCCGCTGGCTGGAGGCAAGATATGATGCTTATTTCCCCGCCTCAGAGTATGAACGCATCCTTTCTCAGACTGCAGTCTCTCTGAGTAAAGTGTGTCTTAGAGTGTAACTGATTGTCACGATAGGATACAGGTGTGTGGGTTCATGGATCCGTGGAAAGAAGACTCAGAGGCATCTTAAGAACGAATCTAGCCCTTCATGGCTGCAGGGGGGGTCCAGCCTCTAAGGACTGAAAAACTATCCCTTTGTCTAGGGCATTTTTATTTCTCTCTAATTACACTTTAGCCAGTTCATTTCCATACCTTTAAAGCAACCTAAAAGGAGCTCCCAGAGACAAATTGCCAAGGGCAAATTACTTGATTTCTCAAATACCAGGGTTTTCTGGGTTTTCTGAACCAAGTTTTGCATAGCTCTTTGATCCTTGGGAGACTCTCTGATCCTTGACTCTCAGACAAGATTCTCATAGGGTGATAAGAGAAACAAAAGGTGTCAGTTAAACAAAGGAAGGATTAGGGCTAGGTGCTGCTCTCTGGAACCAGGCCAGGAATGCAGCCACATTAGAGACCTAATTCTTGCTTGTAGTGCTGGTGTTTGTGAGAGCAGGCAGCATCCACCCAGGGTTCTAGCTGCAGCTTGCCTAAAATATGCTTCCTACCCTTGTAGGAAGATGCTATAAAACCCCCAGAACTCTTATTTTCCCCATTTAGAGGTGGAACTTGTAAGTTTGATTTCCTCATCTGTCCTTTTCCCATCCACTGGTCTGGGAGAAGCTTTGACTGCTGGATGCCAAGAATAAGTGAACATCTGTAGACCACTGTGTCCATCTCAAGTGAACTTTTCAGCTATGCTCAAAGCATCCCAGCCCACAGAGAGAGAAGACTTTATTGAGCCTAAAGAATGGGTTATATGAAATAGTGAAGACACTATATGCTATTAAACTCAACACATTTCTTTAAAAAGGTAAGTGCATTTGAGTGTTTAAAGGGGAAAGAACAAGAAAAACCAATGCCTGTTATTTTGTCGTTGCTAATGGACGATTGTTTAGTTTGACTTTTGCATTATGACTATAGAGAAAAACAAAAACAAAATTCCTTTATCTAACTCACCCAAAACTTGAGCCTCTTCCCATTCAAGCTTCCTCTATTTTTGTTCAAGAGGCACTGATATCCCCAGTCCTAAGCTCCCTGCTTTCACTTCATATTCCTTTCTCCCAGGTAAACTTCCCAACACCACTAAATCCAGTTTCCTAAAATCATCAGGTCCTTCTTGCGCGTGTGTGTCTGAGGGAGCTCAAGAGCAGCTTCCACTGAATCTGCTCACTTTACACTCCTCCAGCCACCTCTGACTCATAACTGAACACCTCCTGACCCATTTGTCCAACCCTATTCCAGCAATCTACAGGTGCCTCTTTAATTTAAATCTTCCTGGTATCTATCAATTCTGAACAGACGCACAGAAGCAACTAAATTATGCAAGACAGAAATTACCAACGAGCTATAATCTGAGCAATTTGATTTATTTGTTCGGAAGCTTGAAATCAGTTGTGAAAAGACAGGAAGAAAAAAAAAGACCGTGGTAGGACAATGAGAGATGTGTAGACTAAATGTTTTCACAGATTAAAAATCTTGACACTAAAACTTGGGTTTTACAAAGCAGAATCCAAAACTTTTGTGCCTTCCTCAAGTTATATTGGAAATTCTGGAGCATTTTGTGGTTGCCTAAACTCTGTTCAGAAGCTCTGGTATTAGGGGAACAGCCAGAATACCTTTCATCAACCTATACCATTCCATAAATTCTTTTAAAATCATTCTTTAATGATTGTTCAATTAGAAGTCTGTTGAATTCTAAAATATGGTAAGTCCTGGAATCCTGGTTAGATTTTCACGAAGAAAATTGCTTGAATGTAAAGAACTTCAGGATTGTTCTCAAAGCAATGGCTCTAAATGTACTCACCATACTAGACAATGCCAAATTCTCAAAAACATAGAATGAATATTGGCAGAGCTGATCTAAAAATGTATGTACGGAAAGCAGAAGACTCACATCACGGGCGCAGGGAAACTCTCTACTTCCAGGAACATCAAAAAAGAACCCATGTACCTTACCATGGAAAAAAGTTGGGATCTCTGACAGGGAACTAAAATAACATAATGACATAATGACATAAAGACAAGGGTATGATGTTGGCCAGATATATAACCTCTTTGGGTTTTGATTTACCATTTTTAACTAACATGATTGGGTGAGCAAATTTGACATCCCATTCTTCTCAAGACACTGCCATTCCATAACTGACTGGGCAGATTGCAAGAATGACTATTCAATGTCCCTTCCTTCATTTTCATTCCTTCTAGGACGCTGAATGGTAAAATCCCTAAAAACCTCAAAAACTGATTATTTATTGATTTGAAAAAGTCACCATCTATGTGAGAGTAAATACATCTTAAGTTCTTTGCACACTGTGAGAGAGACAGACTTTAAAGCAATAAAAATAATGAGAATTAAAATTTGTATTAAGAGGTATTTGAAAGGATTATCATCAAAATTTTTTAAATCTAAACTATGTTTTTCCCCTGAAGAATAAGAAAGACAAGAAGATTATCAAAATATAGGTGTCACTACCTATGATGGGATTTAGGAGTGACTTGCACTTCTTTGTTCTGTTTTCTAAATTGTCTTCTCTTTCCATGCATAGTTTCCACCATAAAAAATATACTTGTGTGTTAAGGAACATAAAACAAAAATGATTTCATGTGTCAACAATGAAGGATCATTTTCATATAGAATGTTTGTTGAAATGTTATTTGCATAAGTATTTGGTTCTTCTCCATTATGTGATCTTTTCTATTTCTTAAAATCATTTCCTCTGTTTTAAGAAAAATTGAGGTAAGCAATAATTAAAGTTATACTGAAGGATAAAGAAAAGCATCCAACCTGACAATAATTTGGTTCTATAAAAAAGTTTGATGAGCATTTCTATTAAGAAGAAATTGCCTTCAAGTTAGCCAGCCTGAAAAAGGAAAGAGGGCTTGAGCAGAATCCTGGAGTCTCAGCATTCATCTAGGGAGTGGTTAAACTCAAGAGGAAGGAGGGGCTTAGAGTAAAGAATGTACTTCATAAATCATACCAGCCAATCACTGCAAGGCAAAGTGAAAATTATCTGGAGGTCGCTAGCCACAGTCAATACAGTGAGTTTTCTATGGCATCTTCATCAGATGAAGGTGGAATGTGATAGCATGAGATGCAGGGAATTGAGAAGGAATGCCTCCTCATGCAGAGGGCTCTGCAATTCTCTTTTCTCCAACCAGGAACCTATCTCCTTTTATCTGATCCATTTCTATGGCCCTCAGGTTGTCTTAGAGTAGGAGCAACCAATGTTAGCAACTGTTAACTAACATTATAGCAATTGTGAAATGATAGGCACTATTTCAAATGTGTTAATAATGCATTGACTCCCTGGGTTAGCAATAGAAAGCAAATTTTTTTACAGGTAAAGAGCCCACAGCACAAAGCCATTTATCCACAGAGCTAAAAGTGTAAAGATCAGCATTCAATTCAGGCAATCAGCCCTCAGCGCTGGCACCTTTAATTACTTCACTCTACTGGTTGTCTGCACACGTAATGGGAGGAACAAGATGAAATATCTTATAAAGAAGAGAGAATTGATGCCTGGTTTAGAAGACAACAATGAAAAATATCTGGAAAATGCAACCACAAACACTGAACACACAGGGTGGAAAAGGGACATTCAAGGGTATTAAAGCATAGTTCCTGTCATCTTAGATGAAAGCTACTCCCTCAGCCTCAGAAACCTAACCAGAGAATGTCTGAAAGGTAAGACCATCAATAAGGTAACTACTGGCGCAAGTGGGAGATGTATGTATACGATACAGAATGGAGATTGAAGCCTCTGGCCAGCAATACCAAAAATTCCCTTGCCAAGAAAAAACAGACAAACAAACAACAAAAAAACCCACCTAATTTCTCAAATATTCCTCACTAAATAGAATATCATATATATACAAAATCATGTGTTCTAGTTCACCTTATATTGCTAGGATAAATGCCATAACCAAAACCAACTTGGAGAAGGAAGGGTTTATTTCACACTACTCAAGGCAGGAACCTAGAGGCAGGAATTGAAACAGAGACCATGGAAGAGTGCTGCTTACTGGCTTGCTCCCTGTGGCTTGCTCAGCCTGCTGTCTTATACCACCCATGATGACCATCCTAGGGGTGACACCACCCACAGTGAGCTGGGTCCCCTCACATCAATCATTAAACAAGAAAATGTCAGGATTGCCCACAGGCTAATCTGATGGAGGCAATTCCTCATTTGAGGTCTCTCTTCCTATGTGACTCTAGTTTGTGGTAAGTTGACAAATACTAACCTGCACTCCATGATCCAATAGTTCTACCAGAAATAGCATTTGGCTAAATTTTCTGCCACAACCACTCTTCAATTTAGACAGAAGCAAGAGCAATAAGATATGGTAGGTGCTCTGAAGCTGCTTTGGCTAAAAACCATTGAGTCCTCTCCCAGGCAGGCCTGTGATTACTAAGAACAAAACAAAAGCTTCATTTCATGTCTCTTTTGCTGTAGGTCATCTCATTAGCTCTGCATGTCAACAGATTGACCTCTTAAAGACTATCTGTCTAGGCACTAGTGATATACCTCAGCTGTTTCATGTCCTTTAAGGCCAATGGCACAGAGTCATTGTCCTAAACCTGCAGTCACTTTAAATTCCAGCAATAGCAGGGCGGTGGTGGTGCACGCCTTTAATCCCAGCACTTGGGAGGCAGAGCCAGGCGGATCTCTGTGAGTTCGAGGCTAGCCTGGTCTACAAAGCGAGTTCCAGGAAAGGCACAAAGCTACACAGAGAAACCCTGTCTCAAAAAACAAACAAACAAACAAACAAACAAACAAATAAATAAATAAATAAATAAATAGATAAATAAATGAATGAATGAATAAAAAATAAATAAATAAATTCCAGCAATAGTGAGGCTACTCAGGCAGGAAAAATAACTTGCAGGAACAGTTCTCTATCACAAGAAGGCTACAACCCTGAGCAGGTCATCCTGAGGCATCTCATAGGTCCTTACTAGGGAGGATCAATCAGTTGATCAACAGATAAGACAATTACTTACTGGATCACCTTGCAGAACTAGGGTTGAAACTACTACGGGAGGGGCCACATCTTGGCCAAGACTACTTAATTATGCTTAACTCTTATCACTACCTCAAATCTCTTTCTCTATTCCATACAAGACATGGGGAGGGGGGTTCACCCCTTTATCTGATCCTCTTTCCAACACAAATAGATTAAATCTGCTTTCTGTGTTTCTTATCACTTTTTACCTCTCTAACTGGCATGTTAAAATGGATAGCTGAGCCTGGCCTAGTGTGACTGCTGGAACCAGGGCTTTCATCTCAAAACTTTTTTACAAAGCACTCTTTTCTTATGTCCAATGCAGACACGCAAGAATGATACACTGGAGATATGTCTATGTTTACTTGTTCAATATAGATTTCTGCTCACTGTGGTGCCAGGCAGAGCTTGACCTGAAGACTGCTGTGGAGGAGGTTCATTTGGTAGAGTGCTCTGGGACAAACCTGTAAAAAAGTGAGGGAAGACAACTGAGGTAAGACAGGCAATGTAGACAAAAGGAGAATGCAGTCTCCACCAGAGACCATAGGAGCCATCCCCTCCTTACTATATGAAGGCCAGTTTTGCTGACATTGAATGCATGTCTACAATCCTAGCACTAGGAGGCTAGGGCAGGAATATCTTGATGAGTTCTAGGCCGTCCTTAAGTAAATGTGACACAGTAACAAAGGACAAAAGGAAAAACTCAAGAACTGAGAATGTGGCTTAGGGCCAGAGTGCTTGCCCAGTATTCACATGGACCCAGCTTCCACCTACAATTTTTTTAAAAGACAGCTTTTGAACCTCACTAGTTCATTGGCCATTGTCTGCAAAGGAGGGCAGAGTGAAGATTTGGGGTTGATGTGGTCCCCAGGCATGCAAAGTAACTATGTAGACTAGTGACATAATACACACCTAGAATGTCTCTAGGGGAAGGTTTCCTGAAGGTTCATTAAGTTACTTCTGCCTGGTGCCCGAGTTGACAAGATGGCTAGTCAGGTAAAATGGCCTGCTGAGTAGGTGTGATGACCTGTGTTTGACCCCAGCACAAAAGGTGGAAGGAGAGAATGTACTCTTGAAAGTTGTCTTCTGACAACTTTTCCAACAATCTCAAGGAACATGTGCAACCTGACATTGTTTTCTTTCTCTCTCTCTCTCACCTTCCCTCCCTCCCTTTCTCTCATTCTCTCTCTCTCTCTCTCTCTCTCTCTCTCACACACACACACACACACACACACTTAATTAATTAATCAATACATTTTAATATTTATTGATTGCACTGCTTGCTATTCTAAGGGGAAAAAAAAAAACAGCCCATTGCCTCACCAATCAGGTAGATAATTCACTAGTTCTCGAAGCTCCCATTACTATACCTCAAAGTCACCAGCCTGTACCTCTGTGTTACAGACAGTAAGACAGTCATCCACATTCTGCCCAAAGAAAAGGAATGTGTTGCACATGGAATCTGGTTTTCCTTCCTGGTTAAACTTTCTTTTATAGAGTATTTTCAGAGCTCACTGAAAAATAATGTTATAATAGGATTTATTTTAAAGACACTCAAGACACCCAAACCCATATGAGCATTCTTTCAGTCGCAGGCTATCAGTAAGAGTGGAATATTTGGAGACTCCAAATGATAGCTGTGGCCTTGCTCCTGCAAGCCTCTTATTTGGAAGTGGTAGTTGCAGACTCCCATAAGTTTTGCATGAAGTGAACCATGAGCCTCCATTACATAAGTTAGCCAAATTTCATCCCTGGGCACCCAGAGCAAGCCTTGAAAGTAATTAAAGGCCTTCAACTAATACCCAATGTGTAAGGAATTCCAAAGAACTCTGACCTGATGGTGTAAATTAATCCAAAGGACCACAGATTAAACCTCGTTTATCCTCTTTGGTAGCCTTCCAAATGGTCTTCTGAAATGACAAGTTTGGGCTTCTTTATGCAATGGGCAAGAAAAAGTGGGCCACATCTGTGTGTTTCTCAGACTGGTTAAGGTCTGTGGCTGTGGGGCTCTATTCCCTGGTGCCTCTTCTTGGTCTAGTGGCATCCAATGTACAGGAATATGACCCCAGAATGCCACGTATTACCTAAGACCCCTAAGCCTTAGCAATTTTTTCCATTTGCTTCCTTCTGATCTAAATGAGGATTCAGCTAGTTGTCCTTTCAGATACTGTATTGCTATCTTCAGTATTCATTGCTCTAAGAAAATGAAATGTACATGTTTTTATGAACATGCAGCCCAAACCCAACCAAGTGAAATCTTAAAATCAATCCATAAAGAAAGACTTGTCTCTTAAAAAATCTCTCATAACTCCAACACTTTGGGGAAACAAAATCACTGCTGATCTGTTCTATGGTTGTTCCCTGCTTCTCTCACAGTAATCAGTGTCTTGCTCAGCCACAGGCACCCAATCATATCATTTGCAGCCTGCTTCAGCTCTGTGCTTTTCCTATATTAACCTCCAGCGCCATAAATCAGTGACTGCCTGGAATCCATTCTATGGATGTGCTGCATTTGCTTAACTGTGTGGTTTTCACTCCGTCGTCCAGCCCCTCCCTCCCTCCCTCTTTCTCCACCAGTGCAGAAGCAGCTTGTGAAAGAGTGAAGAGACCTGAAGGCCCTCAGGGTCCAGGTGAGGGGAAGCGGCTCCTGCTAGCTTTGGAAATGAGCTGGTGGCAGCTCCAACCTCAGATTGTCGTTTGGCAGCTCCAGCCTCAGATTGTCGTTCACTCTGCGTCATCGGAACAGACTCTGCTGGGGCTGGAACCCAGGGCTCTGCTTGCATCAGACCATCGCTTCTGTCACTGACCTACACCTCAATCCCCCATACCACAATCTGGACTGAATCAAGGAGATCAGATCACATTTTCAGGCTAGACTGCATATAATTGGAGATTGTCCTTCCTTTTTTCCTTATTTCCTGCTACCAGGTTTAATTTAAATTTGAAAAAAAAATAACTTCGAGTTTCCATTTCTATTTTAACTTATTCTTCCCAGGGAAAAATACATTATCTGAAGCCAGTAATGCAGAAAAATATAGTTACCTTTTGCTTTCTATATCAAATCTGAAAATGCATTTGAAAAGCTATGCTTTGTAACTCTGACATTCCCCTTTTCTGACTTTTTTTGTTATTCTGCCTAAGACTTGGTCTTTTGCTATTTATAGAACATGGTTGGTTACCCTAGTACAAAGAGAACTCAATCTGCAAATATTAGGTTCACAAGAGTATGGTTACTTTCCTAAATATCAACTACAGAAAGCAGGATCCCACCAGTACGGGGACACAGACAAATGTACAATCTTTATCTCTGTACAATACAATCAGTGTGTCCATGTGTTAAGACAACAAGACTGCTAAAAAACAACCAACATCAAGTTGCTAGCTTAAATATAATCCTTTCCTTGCCACCTCTAATTCAGAATGGAAAACTGTACTGTCCCTAACCTTTTACTGACTAGACTTGTTTTGTTAAGTCAACACAAATGTATGTGCAATGCACTTCTGCGTTTTGTATCTAACTCAAATGGTTTCAATTCCCAATCTTGCTTTTTCTAAATTGAGTGGGCTGGAACCTAGTCCCATGGTGTGCGGCTCCCTGGGGAGACGGCTCATGCACAGCTCTTTGGTCACTGCTGTATTCAAAAGATGGAGTCTCACAGATGTGGATCAGCCTGTCTCCTAGTTCCTGTTCAACTTTATAGATCATTTCAGGTTTATTCTGCACCATATGAATCTAGATGTGAAACACAGAACTGCTCTTCCCAGCCCAAAGAAATCCATCTTGTATAGGGTTTTTATTGCTGTTATTTTATTTTGGGGTGTGTGTGTGTTTAAACCATTATCCTGAAAGTCTGGGTAAAAAAGGGAGAGTTTCAATTTAAATCTCTAGGGCCAGATATAAATAACTACTTCTTCAAGACAGTTTTATTTTGTTTCATTTCTTCTTGCTTTAGTGTATAATCGAAACAGAGTTCTGTTGCTGTGGACTACCTGCCATCCTTGTGGGAGTGATGAATCTGTTTCCCTGCAGTCTCTTGAAGCCTAAGTAGCACAAATTTTATGCATCTTCCTTTATCTTCCTGTTAGTTTGACCCATGGTACAGTAGCCAAACCAGCACTCATATGCACTCTAACTCCTGAAGCCGAAGCACACAGAAGGCATCGCCATTGTGTTAACTAATACATTTGTAACTGCAATTTTAAGTAAATGTCACACTGTAAAAGAGCTCATTAGGCAATGTTGTTGGAAAGTTCAGAAGCAGGTGAGCTTCAGAGTTGGTGCCATAAGGACAAAGTGTCCTTCACAAACAGCCCTATCCACAGTTGACTTGCCATGGGATATAAGGAAACTATTGACACTTCCCCATCTCACCAGTGGGAGATAAGGTCTGGTTGTTACCACCAGTGAACAAAACCCCATAGACTAAGAGCATGGTACACAGAGGCTAGCTTAAGCATAAATCCCCAAGATTTGGGGAGGAAAAAATTAGTGGTGGTTTGAATAAGAATTGTCCCCATAGGCTCATAGATTTGAATACTTGGTCACCAGAGAGTGACACTATTTGGAAGGAAGTCTGTGATTGGAGGTGGGCTTTGAGTCTCTCTCTTCCTGCTGCCTGAGGATCTGTATGTAGAGCTCTCAGATACTTCTCCAGCACCATGTCTGCCTATGTACTGCCATGCTTCTCGCCAAGATGATAACGGACCTCTGAAAGCATAACCAAGCCCCAGTTCAATGCTTTCTTTTATGAGAGCTGGCATAGTTGTGGTGTCTCTTCACAGCAATAGAACACAAACTAAAACACGTCTATGGTTGCTATCAAGCTAGTCTGGGCCAGGATCTGTTTGGAACTACAAAGGTGCTACATATTAGGGAATGGGTGTTATTGAATACTGGGGAGAAATTCATACTATCCCACTATAAGGGGGAGTCCTCACCTGTAGGTCCAGCAGGCCAGAATCACACTCTATGGAGATTCATCTACCAGAGAGATGTAAAAGTTCCTACAGATCTGCCAAGTCATACACAGTCTATACATATGTACCACTTGCACCGACCTCTACCAGGAGAGAAACATAATAGAAAAATGACAAATACTAACACTACGGGTGCTGTCATTTTCTGCTTCGCTTCCCCATTTGGACTTTATATGTAGCCCCATTTCCTCACCTCAACCCAATGACTGCAAAGCAATTATGAGCTCCCACTCAGTTGTTGCCTGACTCTGCCAGAAGAACTCCCCAGTCCTTTGGTCCTCCACCCTTGCACCCTCCTCCCCTTTCAGCCTTTTCACCCAGGAATAGAACCTCCAAGCACACTTTACCCTGCCCTCCAGTTTATGCTGGGCACTTGTGAGATGTAGAAAGCACACTTCTATATAATAAACCAAATTGTAGCCAAAACTAGTACCTTGTCATTCTGTAGGATACCATACACTGATAACTATACAATATTTGTATAATAATTGTAATATTAGCCCCAATTTGTAAATCAAGGACATGCAGAAATCATTACTTGTTTTTTTTTCCCCGATTTATTTAGTTTATGTTATATGTGTGAGTGTTTTGCTTGGATGTATGTATGGGTACCACAAACATGCTTGGTAAACTAGTAGGCAAAAGTGTATGTCTTATCTTCTGTTAGTGGAATTACAAATGGTTGTGAGCCACCCTGTGGTTACTGGGAATCAAACTTGGGTCCTCTACAATAGCAGTAAGTGCTCTTGACCACAGAGCCACTGCTCCAACCTTGCTCCCCACAACGATTTGTGGCTTAAACAGCCACTGTAAATGTGGCATTTGTTGTGTGTCTACCAGTACTATATATTTTGCTTAGCTTTTCCTGTGTTAGAGATCAAGCCACTACCTCACCCATGCTAGGCAAGTGTGCTCCCACAGAACACCCCTAGTCTGTACCGCAGCTCTTATTTTCTTATCTGTTTGTTTTGAGTCTCATGCCACTGAGATAACCTTGAACTTCTGATTCTCCTGCCACTATTTCCTGTTTGCTGGGATTGCAGGCAGGTGTACCATACCGGGTTCATGAAGTGCTGGGGACCGATCCCTGGGCTTTGTACATGCTAAGCCAACATTCTTACCAACTGAGCTACATCCCCAATCCAAGATATATCTTTGAGTCTAATAATCCTCACAACAAAACTGTGTTTTACAATTAGTTTATAAGTTAGTAAGTTAAGGCTCAGGTAAAATTATGTGTTGGAATCACTTCTCATAACTGTAGTAAACGCAGCCTGTCCCCTTCCCCTGTTTCCTCCCTGCAGAGGATACACAAAGATGAGGCCTGTATTATTTAGCTGACATTTACACACAAATCCATTTTAGGAACCTAGGAATCTGAGCTTGGCCATAAGGAAGTTTCATTTTTTGGTTAGTTAATTTGCTTGTTTGCTTTCATTTCATTAGAAACTTGTGAGGTTTCTTATTTTCAAGGCAACATTTATCTTGAATTTTAACTCTCCAGGGAAAAGAATAACCATATTCCATATGGTCAGGGACATAGGAAGTACAGGAAAGTGGGAAAGGGCACATATTATTCAATCTCAAGATTAGAGTCGACTCAGGCCACCACTTAAATTTCCCAGGTTTATGTGGCACAACAAACGGACTTGCGTTTGATTTTTTTAAAAAGGCAAAAATGGAGAGCTGGCAGCACTTCAAGCTGCCACTGGGAAGAGATTCTGTGCCCACTGACTCACACAGAAAACACAAGAGCTAGGAAAGAGGTACTACATAATATCCCAGCATTTGCTCAATAATCCTTTGAACAAGTGTAATCTCTTGCTATTATTCCTCTCCAGAGTTTGTAAGAGGGGGCACTCAGAGTAGAGAATGGGAATCTCTGGGGTAAGGAAACTAACAAGTAGGTATAGAGAAGTGAGGGACTTGCTTCCGGGATGAGTGAGTCTGCATGACTTTCTCCTAGTAATCAGAAGTAAAAGGTGGAGCCTGCCCTGGTCCTCAGAGCTCCTCATTTCCGCAGCCATCTTCCCATACTCCTGATACTTTTAGAGATGCTCTTCACTGCTCCATCAGTACCTTCCTTCCTAGTCTTCCACTTGGCAGGAGAGGAACTGGAATCATGTTATTCACAGACTGTAGCAGTAATTTTACGATTGCATGGGTTTCTGTTGCTTGCTTGTTTGTTTGTTTGTTGTTGTTGTTGTTGTTATTGTTGTTTTGTTTTGTTTTGTTTTGTTTTAACTTCCCTTGGCAATGTAGCTTGTTTGGAGGTCCTAGCAGGGGAGCACAGCCACTCACATACCCTTGACAGAAGGATGGTCCACCTTTATTTGGGGAAGTTTGTCCCCTTCACCCAAACACACAGCTATGGGAGCTAAGCACATTGAGTAGTGAGGAAGGAAGAGGCCACTGGCTTAGCCAGCCAGATCAGCAGAATCAACCCTGGAGATCAATGGAGTGACAGATGTTGCAGCTAGATCACCCTGATATCCTTGACAATGTAGTTTAAATCTGTAGTGATTGGGACTCACAGCTCACATTACAATTCCAAGTAGGCTCCGTGCTTGGCCTTCCTGACTGATGAAGTCAGTTTATAATTACCAAAATCCAGGTTAAATATATCCTTTTGAACAACGTTGTTGGAAATCTTAGGGAGAGATACACAGAACAACACATACATAGGAAACAAGGCCAAGTTTCAAATCATCCCCAGTTCTGCTATGCATTCTGAGTTTCATAGCAGTCAAATATTGCTGCTTTTCCTGTTTTTCTCTTGCTCATCTCATTATCACCTCATACGAAGCCAGCTTGGACAGTTTCAGCAAGTGCTGTGGGGCTACCTGTAATAACAGCCAGAGGGAGAGGGGTTTTCAGGTCCAAAGGAGCCTGGTCCGGTCACAGCACCTGGCTCGCTCACATTTTACCCCAGCTACCAATGTTATAATTCTGTAAAAGCGGTTGGGTTTAAGGAGTGACGTCAGTAAGATGGAAGGATGGAGTGCTCAGGGCTCATCTCCACACTGCCGTCAACATGGACAACCATCCATGCATGGAACCCCTTCACAATTAAGGAGTGCAGGAAAGGGACTAGATACCCGAGCAAACACAGAAGTAGAAGTCCATGCCCTGAAGAGCAAGGCAGGAAGGTTTCCTAATACGTGCTATGCTAGGAGCACTGTTTGTGTCTTACCATCCAGTTCCACAGTGAAAAGGTCAAACCTGCCTGATGTATTGCTCAGAAAAGTGAAGAGAATAAAAAAGACCTTTGTGAAAGTATTTTTTTCTTAATAAAGGAAAAAGGGCTGTGATTACTGAATAACATTAAAGATCTAATCTTCCTTGATTCCAACACAAAAACTCATTTTGTACATTATACTATGAGCACTCTTGAGGAACGATATAACGTCCAATGAGAGCAAACAGAGACAAGTGTTTAAAATCAATTTATTCCACGCCATCAGGAAACAAATTCCTAGTGGTTTAAATGCATAAAGAACAAATGTGACAAAATGAACAGCTTTATTTGGATATAATTTAAACTTTCTGTTTCTTTCCAGTTCTCTCCTGTGCCAGCACATACTGTCTACCCAGCATGTGTTAGTGTTGGGCACCTCCACTGTTCTTATACCAATAACAGAAGAGACCAACACCTTCAGTTTGTAAACTCTCCTTTTGATTCCTTCTGCATGGGCTGCAGATAAAACAAATCAAAATCCAGACTATAAAAGAATTTGGAAAATAAACCCTCTTCTATAAATATAATTTACATAAAAATGGAGATTCATTTGTGGAAAGAGCTAAAAAGCCTTAACTAAGTTGTCTTTTTCCTATTAGAAACACAAAGTAAAATGGAAAAAAAATATTTCTACTTCCTTTCTTTCGCCATGATCCAATAGCATGTCACTATTAAGGGTGAAAATTTTAATGTTTTTCTTCTTGGAAAGGCAGATGGTATGCTTTCTGAACACAGAATTCTAAGATGAGGAACTACACTCTGCTACAGAGTCCTTCCTCCACCCCGGGCAGCTTGACCAGTTTTGGCAAGTGCCATGTGGCTAGCTGTAACAACAGCAAGATGGAGATAGGCTTTCAAGTATGGAGCCTGGTCTAGTCACAGCACATGGCTCACTCACATTTGGGGACCAGTGGGCCAATGGTATAATTTTATAAAAGCAGTTGTGTTTACAGAGTGACATTAGCAAAGTGAGAAGATGGAGTACTCAGTGCCCATTTCCACACTAACATCAACATAGACAACTATCCGTGGTAGAAATACCTTCTGAGTTAAGGAGTCCAGGAGAGAGACTAGGCACCCAAGTAAACACATAAATAGAAGCCCATGCATTGGAGAGCTAGGGAGGATGTTTCACATTACCAGTCACTTCTTCTCAAAGCTCAGGGCAGAGAAAGAAACCCTTTGTTAGCTGAGAAGAAAAGAAATTGTACAACTGACCTCAATATAGACACTAGCACCATTACAAACAACCCTAGGGGTCAGGTGAGGCTCCATAGCCCCAGGCTCCTGGTTCTCCATAGCATCAAGTAGCCACTATAGCTCCAGGCTCCAAGTTGGTTGCAGCCTCTAGGCCAGCCCCTAGAATACACACTATAGAACTAGTCTTGTGTCAGGACATGGACCAGGTCATGGCAACACCAAGTTTATCCATAAACCCATATTCAAGGCACATTCTCCCAGACCAAGGATCCCATAGACAGATCCCATAGACATAGGATTCTGACTAACTTCATCAAATCCACACATCACACACACACACAGTGTACTTAGTGCAAATCAAATCCCTTCAGATTCAGAATCTACTACAATATCATTGAAACTGGACATGGGCAAAAAATGAACCCACTGGCCCAGGCACCAGACTAATCCACTTTAAGACTCTAGCTGTAAGCCTGCTCATGGGCTTCACCATATAGTCCACCCAGACTCTCTGGTCAGACTCACAGTTGTAAACTGAAGCCAGTTGTAAAGGTGGAAGGTACCTACTTCTTCAAATGATGAAACACAGACATCAGGGAAAGACCACAAAGATCATGAACAATCAAGGAATTATTCAAACATAATTTTTTTTTTTGGTTTTTCGAGACAGGGTTTCTTTGTGTAGCTTTGTGCCTTTCCTGGAGCTCACTTGGTAGCCCAGGCTGGCCTCGAACTCACAGAGATCCGCCTGCCTCTGCCTCCCGAGTGCTGGGATTAAAGGCGTGCGCCACCACCGCCCGGCTTATTCAAACATAATTTAAACTCCATGAACAATCAAGAAATTATTCAGACATAATTTAAATTCCATGATACTCCTAAAGAGACAAAACAAAGTATCAAAAAAAAGAGACACCAAAACAAAGATCTACAAAGTACCTGACAAATAATTCAAACTAATGATCCTAGAGAATTCTTTCTTTCATAGGGAATAAATATAATTGAGGATGTAAAAGATCTGTATTCTGAAACAGATAAAGACACAAAGAAACAAAAATGATATTCCATGTGCATAGACTGGAAGAATTAATATAACTTAATGCCTATGCCAGCAAAGTTGTGGCCTACGGATTCATTACAATTCTTATCAGAATTCAATAGCATTTTCACAGAAATAGAAAAAAAATCCTAAAACTAATATGGAACCATAAAGATCCCAGATACACAAAATAATATTGAGCAAAAAGGATTGAGCTGGAGGTATCATGTGACTTTAAAAATCTATTACAATGCTATAGCAAAGAAAATAGCATAGTACTGTCATAAAAATGGACACATAAACCAATAGAAGAGAAAAAAAGAACTCAGATATAAATCTACATACTTAATTTGCTTTTAATAAAATTGCCAATGCTCAATTGGGAAAAAGAGTCCCTTTCTAAGTGTAGTTGGGCTCCAAGTATAGTGGTGCATGCTGTAATTATAATGCTCGACTGGTTGAGACAGGAGGATCACATATTCATGGCTAACCGGGGCTCCATAGCAAGACCCTATCTTAAAAAATAAGGAAAATAAAATTTAAAATACAAAGTTGAAGTTGTGTTGGGAACTGGATACCTACATGCATAAAAATGGAATTGGGCATTTTCCTTTCATTATATGTAAATATAAACTCAAAAGTGACTAAAACTTTAAATGTAAAGGCTGAAACTATAAAACTCCTGGGTTGTGGGGAACGGGGGAAATCTTTTTATCTTGCTCATTGTGACTCACCAATTTGACTAGACCAGCTGGCCAGCAAGGCCAAGGGATCTTCTTGTCATTGAAATAGCCCTATCCCAGACAAGAGCATCTTTCTCCCATTGTTTTGGGTAATGATTTTTTTTTCATATGACCCACAAAGCATAAGCAATGAAAGCAAGAATGGATAGATGGTAAGAGGATGGTGCAGAACAAAAAGCAATGTCAGAGCATAAGACTCGATCAGCAGAGTTGAGAGACGCCTATGGGGGCAGGAGAGGTGGCGCAGCAGTTCAGAGCATTGGTTGATCTTGCAGAGGACCCACATTCCATTCCAAGGACCTGAATGGTGGCTCAGATCTATTTATAACTCCTGTCCCAAGGGGCCTGATGCCCTCTTCTGGCCTCCATGAACATCAGACTCAACAAACGATGCACAGACAAACACACGGGCAAAACATCCATACACATAAAACAATTCTTAAAATTGTAAAGAAATAATCTATGGAGCTGGGGAGATGGTCAACAACTAAGAGTGTTTGATGCACTAGCGTGAGGATCTGCGTTTGAATCCCCAGAACCCAAGTAAAAATGTAGACATGGCCACATATATTCCTGTAACCTCAGCTCTGTAGTGGACAGAGACAGGAAGATGCCTGGGTCTTGCTGGCCAGTTTGTCTCCCAATGCAGAGAGAGACCCTGACACAAGGAAACAAGGTAGATAATGATAGAGCAGAACACCCCAGCATGCTCCTCTGGCCTCTGCACACACACAAGCATACACTTTACACACAGATTACATAATGCATACATACAAAGGTGAGTAAAACATAAAAATGGTAACTGTGAAGGGATGAGTATCAATTAGCTTAATACTAGCAATCCTTTCACAGCAAACATTTATATCAATACATCTCAATATATATCTTAAATGTATACAAGCTTTATAGGCTGCATTTCAGCAAAGCAGGAAAAAATAGGAGCGTCGTGTCTCTACTGGCTGTAATTTCTCTTGCATGTTTCCTCCATTCTCCTTCAGACAAACAAATGTGTTCATATGGCTAATCAGTTCTGTTATCAGTGCTGAAACTTACTTCTCCAACTGGGATCTTCATACACTACTGTTATATTTATCCCAAATGACTTTACTGTGTTAATGTCATACTTAGGGCTCTCTAACATGCAGTAGGCTTATTGAGAAGAGCCTCTGGGAAGAACAGTTGCTGCAGGGGAAGGACTGGGCAGATTGGTGGATGGACTGCAGGCCGAGGGGTGCGTGGACTGCAGGCCGAGGGGTGGATGGACTGCAGGCCGAGGGGTGGATGGACTGCAGGCCAAGGGGTGGATGGACTGCAGGCCGAGGGGTGCGTGGACTGCAGGCAGAGGGGTACGTGGATTGCAGGCAGAGGGGTGCATGGACTGCAGGCAGAGGGATGTGTGGACTGCAATCAGAGGAGTGCATGGACTGCAGGCCGAGGGGTGGGTGGACTGCAGGCCGAGGTGTGGGTGGACTGCAGGCAGAGGGGTACATGGACTGCAGGCAGAGTGGTGCGTGGACTGCAGGCATCACTCAAAACCTCTGCTGACCCAGTGGGAACTCTGTGACTAGGAGGTCTCTAGGGATGACTATGGGTGACTGCAAGAAGTCAGACCTTTAATTCCATGTTGACAGGCTGGCCAAGGGGGTGAAGACTTGAGACCAGGCCGCTCTCTTCAGCCAACAGCAATTCTTGGAGAAGGACTCTGTTGACAGCCTTCTCTTGGTACTTTTCAGCAGCTGTGGGGGTGACTACTGAGGAACAGATTTTAGCTATGCAAACAGTGCTCCATCAGGTGGGATTGTGATGAGAGGCAGCCAGATATACAAAGGAAGATATTTCAATTTCAATAAAAAATAAAACAGAAAGGAGAAAACTTTGGCTGTATGCCTTTTCAAAGATTCACTTAGAAATGACTAGGAGGGAGAAACTCCATTATCTAGATAAAAGTATATATAATGCATAGATTATCTCTTATTATTTTTCACAACAGAGTTCTCCATCTTCCATAGTATGTTACCTACCCTTCCTGAAGCAAGAAACTAAGCACTGGGTCCATGGGTCAGCAGGTCTAACCTGGGCTCACACTGTGATCTCTAACCTCCGAGACACAGGTGGAGCTGGGACAGTACAGGGTGTTTGGAATCAGCTCTGGTTTATGTCCTCCGTGTCCTCTAATGGTGAAATTTTTTTCTCTGTGCTTCATGAATAAGGTTAGCTGATGGATGCTGTGGCCACAGGGACTAACACGGTCCCTATTTGAGAGAGCATTACAAAGTAAGAGGATGTGGGTATTGAAAGGCCACTGGCTTTTAACATTACTTATAATTTAGAAATTATAGTAGATGCATTTTCCTGTTTTCTAAAAAAAAAAAAAACCTTTTAAAATAATACTTCTCAGGTGGCAAATACTGGAATAAACATCTTTAAAATACCCCAATCGTGTGTTTTGATTTTCAAAATAAATTTACTATCTCCAGTGGCACAATGTTATTTTCTCTTCATTTAGAGACTCGATCTAGAGCGTACTTTTCAGACTGTTATGTAAGTCCCAGAAGGCCCTTCACTGTGCCTGTCATCAGTGGGCACCTCACAAACACAGAGCAGATGTTCAAGTGCAGTCATGGGCGATCTAGCGGTGCCAGGAAAGCCACTCAACGAGCAGAGCCCAACTTCCATGCTTATGTAGTACGAAAGGGAAAGGGCCCTTAGATGATCTTCCCACAGAGGGAGTCTTTACTCTTAGGACTTTGGGCACATTTTTGCAGGAAAATAGAGTATTGTAGAAACAGTGCTAGCATCTAGTCTTACCCAAAGAGTCATTAGGAGCCAATAGCCGAGAGCAACTGTGAACCAGATTAAATCAAGGGGCAATCCCATGCCCACCTCATTTCCATCTCTACGGCATGACCGTGGGTGAGTGAGGCAGTAAATCACCCGGTCCTCCTCCATTTGTGTTTGCCATGAACTATAGGTGGTGAGTAATACAAGACTCACAAATGACTGGAAAACCAGAACAGACAAGCACGATGTGTACTCTAATCTACAGCTTCAGCCAGTCACTTTATCTCTCCAAAATCAGTTTCATCTTCCATAAAATGAAGGTAACATAATGCACTAAAGTGCTTGTAAAGTTCCAAGCAATGCCTGCAAAACATTTGGCTACCAACCAAAGGCTCCTATTACTTTTATTTAGCACTGTTACAGAGTCTGTGGGCAAAGTTCAAATACATTGCTGTCCTCAGGAGATCACAGACTCCTAAATGGAGTGCTGACGTTGTGCAGAAATGTTGGCCATGTAGCCCCCGTGCCCAAGCAGAGATGTGCTAAATGTCTAACCCTTGTCAGAAAAAGCATACCAACTGATCAGAAACCCTCTCAACTAGGGTGTGTTCACACCTTACTTCCTCTAAACCGGCAGTTCTTAACCTGTGGGTCATGACCACCAGAAAACATACATTTCCTATGCTCTTAGGAACCCCTAACCATAAATTTATCTTTGTTGACACTTCATAACTGTAATTTTGCTACTGAGAGGTATCTCCGGTCCTAAGACCATCAGGAATATGTGTTTTCTCATGTAGGTTGAGACCCTCTGCTTAAACACTGGGCAAGTTAACAGTTTTCTGGTGCCTCTGCCCTATGTCTACTCAGGGTTAATTTTCCCCGTCGTCAGTGTGAGGAAATAAAACTCCAGGACCATGGGAGGTGACATGGTATTTCTAGTACAACTATGAATTGGAGCAACTAATTCTGAGACTGGTTCCACCCCTTAGTTCAGGTACTTATTAAGTGGTCAGTGTCACATCATCTCTGGGGACTAACATTGATCCTAATTTTAGGAAGAGACTCCACCATGTTAGTTGCAGAAATGTGCTGTCTTCATTCACGTCTTCATCGGAATAAGACTTTCTGGAATTATAAGAAGAAAATGAAAATACCACAGCATGTAAGCTTTTTCCTTTACCTGGGACCACAGTTACTGGTTCTTCCTAGGCAGGGACTGGTACTGGTTCAGGACAGAGGTAGCAACTTTGTCATCACATCTACGCATGAGCTATCCATCTGCTAGCTGTATTTTCTCATCTTAAAAGTCTGGTTCCCCAGGATGCACATTTTTCTTCCAGAGTAAGACTTTCGATATTAGCATCCATCATAACAATGCATGCCCACACAAAAGACATCATAACGTTTAACATTTCTCATTAGTCATGGAGTCCCTGTGCTTTTCACCTAAGTAAATTCAATTAAACACAATGTGCAGAAAGGGTAAGGGAGAACATCTCAAGCAGACTGGCACATTTGGTAATCTAAAAGACAAGTTCTGTACTGGGAGTGTTTAAAGCCATCAAGTCCGAGACGGTAACTATGTGTTCCATAAAACAGCAGAGAGAATACACGAATAATTTGAAGTTTCCTGACCACTGGCAAGGAAGTGGAAGACTTTGTCTAGATTTCTAAGTGAGTGGGTGCAGTCGATTTCACTCAAGGAAGAAATTGGAAAATTAATATCAAACTCTCAGAACCGATAAAATCACAGGCAATGCAGGGGAACACAAAGAACCAACACATGAGAAGTACAAAAAGCAGAACTCCTGACTGACTAACTTCTGAGATAAGCCTTCCACGGCACTGCATGCTATGTGCTCCACTCTGCTGTGAGAGTTTCTGGTGCATTGTGGGATGTAGAGGTAGGAATGATGCTTTTGAGAGGTAGATTCAGAGGAATTCAAGATTGTTTCAGACATTTATTAGTTTTGTTGTGTTCTGATATTAGCATATAAGCCTTTGTATCATGCCATTGCTGACGACACTGAGAAGAAAGCTAGAGTTGATATCTTCAATGAAAGGTCTCAGTATGGTGAGATTCCTTGGAAAGTACAGCCCAAAACTCTGAAAAGTAAAAGGAAAGGAATTCTCTTGAGCATGCACTCAATCTAAAATACCAACACACACAATCATATTTAATCCTTACCAAACTCTATTAGATAGGCTTTAATAGCCCAATTTTCAAATTTTTAATTTTTATATTTTGTATATGGGTGTTTTGTCTGCACATATGACTGTGTATCATTTGCATGTCTTGTGCCCATGAAGGCCAGAAGAGAACATCAGATTCCCTAGAACTGATCTTATAGATGATTCCCATGTGGGCACAAACCTGGGAATCAAACCTGGATCCTCTGGAAGAACAGTTGGTCTTCCTAACTACTGAACCTTCCCTGCAGCCCCATTCCAGTGTTTTACATGAAGAAACTGAGATTCGGCAATGCTGGGTAAGTTTCTCTAAGTCACACCATTAACGAGTGAGATGAAGATCCACGGGTGTACAGACACAAAGCAAATACTCAAGTATACCTCCCAGTCGATCAGGGCCCAGCTCCCATTATGAAGCAAAGTTAGACATTACTTATAAGAACAGTTCCGGAATTTGTGCAGTGACATTCTGATAATAGTCTCATCAGGCAGGATGAAGTGGCAAAGTCCTCAGTGCAACTTTGAACCTGTAAGATGTCTCTTTACACTCTGATCGCTAGACTGGGTACCTTTCCACAATGAAGTTAGTCCTCACAATCCTTGTGCATTTAAAGAACCCCCAGTATGGATCTAGAAGCAATATTTAAAGCATGTATTGTAGCTGTGCCTGGAATGTAGATCCATGATTTGGGTGTTTAAATATCCAGGAAAAGCCCCAATGTAGAACCCTCATTAAATTATTTCTAATGTCAATTCTTTATAGGAGGTGGAATGAATAACTTCCCACCTATACTTCACTCGGTTCACACTAAAGTACTTTAAAGTAACCAGTATATAATAGAAGAATCAAGAATCATCAAACCTTGTAGTTGTGGGAAACTTAGAGTAGGTATCTCTTCCAATGAAAAAGATACCAAATAATTCTGGAGTGAGAGTCTAGAACTAAAGTCTTGCCTAAAGTTCACAGGAGGAAAGTCTTTCTCTCTGTATAAGAAACCAAGTGGCTGGAGTAGGTCAGATGCCTCTTGGGTTGACGTTCCAGGATTGGCCTACTTTCATCCTCCTCTGTCCCACATGTAGACCAACAGAAGCTGTAGGGAACCCAGTTGTCAAATACATTGTTGAGATAAATGTATGGCCAAGAGCCTGGCTCGGAGGAAGAGTGAATAAGAGACTACACACAGGGAAATCCACGAAGGACAGGGCCAGAGCAGGAAGCAGAAAAGAATTATGTAGATTATCTGGAGCATTACAGGATGCTTGAATGAAGTCCTGGGTTCAATTACCAGGATTGGAGAAAAATGAGGGGGAAAAATTCAGAGCAACTGAGGCCTCAAGCTGAGTCCACACTGGCCAATTGAATACTAGAGATAAAGAGGAAAGAGATAAACGCAGATAATGGGTCATAGATACAAAAGGCTTTTGCCTGACACTTCAAAGGTTTCCAAGGCTTGTCAGTCAGAAAATACCCTGAGCAAGGTCAGAATAATGTCATCTTTTGCAGAGGGACACTGATAAAATGGACTTTGGAGATTAAGAGATCTGGGTTCTAGTCTACCTCTGTCATTCACTAAGTTACTAGGGAGACCTACTTTATGTGTTAGAACCCCCATTTCCATGTGCAAATGGTAATAGTGCATGCATTTTGCCAAGAAACACAACTAATAAAAGAGAAATGCAAACTGCTATCATTCAGCAAGCACCCAAAGTGAGTCCAGACAAGACTTGTCCTCTTCATCTTGTCTCTGTCTTCTTTTTTCACCTCTCAGCACAACGAAGGAGGCTCACTGATTTGCTTATTAAACTGTTTCCCTTATCCTAAGAGCTTTCAGTCACAGGTTTAGACAGGAGAGCTGTGGTGTAAGGACACACTGAGGGGTGCATGAGGGTTACCCAAGAACAGATGGAGCAAGAACTTCCTCTCTGGAGTTTTGGGCAGTTAATGGTCTCATCTTTCCCTGAAGTAATTACCCCTAAGCACACCTGAGGAAATGCTTTTAGTATCATCATGGGTTTGCATACTGTTGTTCCTATGTCAATTCAAGCAATTCATCAGTTCAAATAATGCACTGACAAATTTACCAAGAAAAATATATTGTTCACAGGAAGTATAAAATACAGAAAAGGACATTAACGAATACACTTTTGAGCCATAACATACTGCTGCTTGTGTCAGAGAGGTCCGGGATGATTAAACACATGACGTTCTCAGTTAGCACACCAGGTGGCCATTAGGCATTAGAAAGCAGAGGAAATAAAGAATCTCGGCTTCTTGGTTACAAAAATCTGAACGTAAAGGTTTATTCCATAAAAGTGGGGTGTGCTTTTCTTTTGTGAGTAATGTGTCTGTAGCCATTAATCTAAATCTGGATTCAGTATATAACTCCACCCACCACAGGGGATTTATTGATTGCCCTAAAATGTGAACTCCTGAAATGAAACTATGAAAAGCGGCCATGGATAACTGCCGACTTCTGGTAGCTGTCTGGAGAAGTGAGTGTGGGAACAGGGGCAGAACAAAACAGAAGTAAAAGAACTGTTGGGAAAATGTATTATCAGTGGCAACACTGAAATGGTACAACAGGTTCTGAGTATAGAACCTGTGGAGAGAACAGTGTAGCTGAAGATGCTGCATCTGGAAAGGCTCAAAACCCCAAGCTGCTGGGGAATCAGGAAGGTCAGGAGCAGCACAAACAAGCATGAGCAAGAGAAGGCAGCTGATTAGTGAACAGGCACCGAATTGAACATGTAACTAGAATAGGACATGTCCAACAAAAGGACCAGGTGGCCTGCTCTGTCATCCCACCAGAACCAAGTAAAAGGACAACAGCAGAATGGAGTTGTGCATCTATTTGTTCCCTCACTCACTCTGTCTTCGACAAACCTGCATTTTTAGATCTTGTATAATGTTCAGAACAGGGCAGAGACTGTCCACTGCTCACTTGACCTTTTCACCGTCCATTTTATGGATCATCTCCCCTTTTCAGGTTCATCTCCCCTTTTCAGGAAGAGTGAATTTAGGTGAATTACCTCTCCTCATTCCAAAGACCTGGTGGAATAGTAAATCTCACTTCTATATATTTTCCCCTAAGACAAAAAGTCTCAGGTGTAGAGACATGTGCCTAGAAAATGTGTGCATACATGCAAAAGCTACAAGCAGAAGCAGCAGTTGTAAGTGGGAGAATGAATGACTAGCATATCCTTTATCCACAGCAGGAAATGGTAAGTAGCATTTTATCAGGATTAGTCCATTTATACCACTTAACCTGAAGGAATTTCCACAATATACAGTGGACTTATAAAAGCAACACACAGAGAGGCACATATATAATTAATTCCAGATTGGTCGAATGATGAGTTTATTTTTATGTATTAATTTAACAGTATTAGTGTGTATGTATGCAGGTATGTATTATGTATGTGTACAGATGTGCACATGACATGAAGAACACATGGAAATCGTGAGACAACTTTGTGACATTAGTTCTCTCCTTTTACCTTTACATGGACTCCCAGGGATTGAACTTACGTCATCAGGCTTGAGTGGCAAGTACTTTATTCATTCAGCCATCTCTCCAACCCAAAATAGTATGTTTTAAGAAGTGCTATCATGTGTGTTTCTGTATTCTTATGTGCTGAGATGTAGAAGAATGCACACCTGTTGGTTAATCATGATGAAGGGAGGGATAACATAAACAGACTGACAATGTCACATTTTAAAAGAGGTGGGGGAAGACCGTGAAAGACCTGGGAAGGGGGAATGAAGATGATCAAAACGCATTTTATGAAATTCTCAAAGAAAGAAAACATTATTAAAAACAGTATTTCAAGTTATACTACAGAGCCATATTATTAAAAACAGCATGGTGCTGGCACAAAAGGAACTCATAGATGGATGAACTAGAATGGAAGGCCCAGACACCAGCCAAACAGTTACAGTGGGAGAACAAGGGAGACGATGGGTCTGGGTGAACTAACCAAAGCCAATAACGTATGAAAAAACCCTTACAGAAACCCATGAGTCTGTAGGCTAGTTTTAAAACACAATTATTTTTCAAGGAGTTTGAAGACCTCTGATATCCACCAAGTCAAATAAATGATCAATCACCAGGTTCCTGGAGGTAGAAAATAGTGAACCGTTTATTAGTCAGATATGGCCATGGCTCCTTTACCCACAGCTAAATGGAAACAACATAAAATTCAATAAGCAAAGGCCATCCAACCCATGGTGATTAGTAAATCAAATCCCAGAAGCCGCTCAGTAAAATCCTAACACTTCACAGGCATCACCCTTTGTCCTTGAAACAGTTGTGAGGCTTCATCTGATTGCCCAGTGTTTTATCTTCACAACAATCCCATTTTACAGATGAAGAAATGGAGACAGGAGAGTTTAGAACTTACTTTTTTATTTTTATTTTATAATTAATTTAATTTTACATATCAGCCATGGATTCCCCTGTCCTCCCTCCTCCCACCCTCCAGCCTCCCCCCCCAAACCACCCTCCATTCCCACCTCCTCCAAGGTAAGGTCTCCCCTGGGGATTCAGCTCAGCCTGGTAGATTCAGGTAGAGGCAGGTCCAGTCCCCTCCTCCCTACACCAAGGCTGAGCAAAGTGTCCCAGCATAGGCCCTAGGTTCCAAAAAGCCAGCTCATGTACTAGGGACAGGTCCCGGGCCACTGCCTGGGGGCCTCCTAAATAGTTCAAGTTCATCAACTGTCTCACTTATCCAGAGGGCCTGATCCAGAATTTGTTGCCTACTTCACCTTTGCAAAATATATAGAATATGCCCCATGAGGAAAGAGATACTCTTATTCACCTTGTATCTCTCGAGTCTAGCCACTCGGAATGTATCTCTATGAAAGAGTCCACCATTATTCTCATTAACATTCTCTTCAAAATCAAAGAAAGGTTATCAATATGAGACATCCAAATCCTACAGAAGGAATCAGCACGGATTAGACTAATTATGTTTTTCTTCCAAATACTTGAAATACAAATGCTCCCCACTGTTTTTTTAAAAAGTATTTTTCTTAGTAATTACACATTAATTTTAATGAGATCTTTTATCTGATTTTCTTGTGTGCATATCTTCATAATAATGTTCACAATGGAAAACTGCAGGGAGTCCCATAGCAACAGGGCGGATGCTTTGACAAAAAAAAAGACACAGTTTCTATCATTTTGTGATTCGGTGTACCCAAGAAATAGGGGCAAAGAACTACAGGGAGAGATCAAAAAGAAAATGCGGGGAGACAAGAGACATCATTATTGTGGTGAATCATTAATATTTTCTAGGCGGATGAAGTCAATAAATAAATCGGGAGGCATGTCTGATGTGTTCTCTACTCTGTTGCCTCTCACAGTGTGCGCTGTCCTCCAGGTTCTTCGCAAACTCATCTAGACACACCTTTTATCACAGCACCAATGTGATGAATACAAACACAATGTCAGTATTTGTTTCCTCCCTGCAACATGTGCATGAAAGCCTGCTGTCTCCTTTGGCTTCTCCTTCTGCGTCCCCCAGTCACTTTCTGTCTCAGATCACCACTTTCTTAACTGCCACTTTCTGTGCCTCTGACTGCCCCCCTTCTCTGTGCTCCCACGGCAGTTCTCAGCCTTTGGCATGCTGGCATCCGTCCAGTGATCTTATTCTCTGACACCAACATTTCTTCTTTTTGCCCGACTAGGTCTCTAGCTTCTAAAGAGCTATAACATCTTCTAAGAGAGAAGATAGGTCAGACTTCAAATACTGCAGAAGTCAGAGAAGGGAAGAAGGGAAATAAGGCTACTGGCTATGTGCTTAACAAATGGTTCTTAACCTTCCTAATGCTGCAACAGTTCCTCATGTTGTGGTGACCCAACCATAAAATTATTTCTGTTGCTGCTTCGTAACTGTAATTTTGCTCCTTATAAATCATAACAATGTAAATATCTGTGCTTTCTGATGGTCTTAGGTGACCCCTGTGAAAGGGTTGTTTGATCCCTAGGGGTCTCAACCCCCAGGTTTAGAACCACTGGTTTAAACGGATCCTTGGTGGTATATAGGATAGCAATTTTGCAAAGTGCCAAAGAAGTGTTAGGAAGGTATATGTGGTCCATCCAGCCAAAAGAAAAAGCTTAATTAATGATGAATCTTTCCATATTTTGAGACTTCTCTATGGTGATATTTTTCTTTTGTACCAAAATGTTAATTGTATGTTAATAAATAAAGTTGCCTGGGGGTCAGAGCTATTAGCAAGCCATAGGAAAGCAGGGTAGTGGTGGTGTACACTTGTGATCACAGCACTTGGTAGGCAGAGCTAGGTAAGTCTCTGTATGTTCAGGGAGACAGCCAGCATTGGATACACATGCCTTTAATCTCAATACCAACCATAGAACACCTGGAGGTCTATACAAACAGGCCT
>CABHPH010045816.1:0-14595 GCA_902168325.1 Peromyscus nudipes | reverse complement strand
CAGAGCTAGGTAAGTCTCTGTATGTTCAGGGAGACAGCCAGCATTGGATACACATGCCTTTAATCTCAATACCAACCATAGAACACCTGGAGGTCTATACAAACAGGCCGTGATGAGGCAGTCCTGTGGTTGGGTTTACAACCAATGAGAAGGCAGAACAGAGACTATATAAAGACTTTAACACAGGAAGTAGCGGCTCCTTCGGAGAGGTAGGACCACTGCAGGAGGAAAGGTAAGGTTTTATCTCTTAGCTCTGGCCTCTTGGCTTTCTTCTTTGCATTGGTTCTGTGTTTCTTATTTATAAGACGGTTGGTTACATCTACACTTCTCTTTTTGTCCACCCTTTTTACTCCACTCCTTATTAACACGGAGGAGTCTTTTTTCCTTCCAATCTCTACTGCTGTCACCTGTACCTCATCCACCTGTGGGACTCACCTGAGATGGCTCTCCTGCTCATGTGTTCTCTGCTTTTCAGAGTTAGTAGACTTGGTGGATAATACTCTACAGCTCTTCATTGATATGCCACGGGCTATGCCATGTCCCTTCTGTTTGGAATGAAACCTAATTCAATCTCCTTTTAGGGTAAATGACTTCTGCACGTACTTCTAATTTCTTAAAACTTGATATGGTGAGGGGACATCTTCCTTTCCACAGCCTCCCTATGAGATTCAGATTAAGTTTTATTGACTACCTATATTTTATATATTAAATCAATATTAAATATAAATAAACTTAGTCCCCACAGCAGTCTATAATGTAGGTGTTGACTCTCTCCCCATTTTCATATTCAGAAACCAGCATGCTGATGAGCTTTTGAAATGCTGTGACTAGTAGATAGCTGGGTCAAGATCAAACTGACTGTTTGGAGTCAGGATTCATGATCTTCACAAGACCCCTCCCATTTGGAATCATGGAATCATTTGTAGGAACTGTCTCTGAGATACATGCTCCCTGGTTAGAATGCCAATCAGCTGACCCAATTAGAATAACTAGAACTATTGTAATTGTAACCAAACCTGACTATTAAAGACAACTGTAGTATCCTACAGTTCACACGGAGGCATCCAAAGAAGCTCTGTACTCAGGAAGTCTGTGTTTTATTGGTGTTTTCAAAAAACACTGATTTTCAGAAGAGCCTGTTTCACTAGTTGCTTGGATTTGCACATCTTGTTTCCCCAGCTCCTGTTTGCCTTGAGCTGGTGACTAGTCATGCACTCCAACAGTACACATGAATCACTGTCTCTTAACAGAGTTAGAGTGCAGCTAGACCAGCATTTCCACTTCCCAGCACATTATTACTGTAAGATAATTGTGTGGCTTTTGCTTGAACATCATTTGGGGAAATGCCTGGTTGGCTGGGACAGCCACCTTGTTGGTAGACATTTACAACTGTCAGAAAGCTCCTTTTTATATTAATGTGTGTGTTTTTTTTCCTTACAACACTCACTGAATTGATTGTGAATTGATACAGCCATTGAGGAGTAGAATGTATTATTATATCTCAAGGAAAACAGTAACAAAGCCAATGTTCCTCCATGTCGGTCACTGCTCTTATCAAAGAACATGGTGAAACACTTCATGTGATAGAGTTATATTCATAGCACACAGAGGAGGAAGTCAGTGTCGCTAAGGACCATTGTGAGCAGCATCAGAAGATGTAGTAACCACAGTGACTGAGTTCATAATAGACAAATAATCAATTTTGTTGATGGATGGATTGATCTGGTCTTAGGCAGTTTGCAGTCTAAACATGATTATAGTAATCACAACGCCAGATTCCTCCTTCTGATTGATCATGACATAAACCCCAGATGTGGAAATTCACCAGAGGTGGCTAATTGCTAATTTTTTACAATTTGGAGAAGAACCACAGAATCAGCAAGCCTCAGGCCAGTGTTTCACATTTCTGAGACTGCCCCTGGGGAGCTGCTGATCCTGATTTATAAGTTCCTGATTGCTGAGTAGTTCTTCCAGCCAAGGCAGCAGTGCACCACTGGGCGGGTACAAAAAACAGCTTACAGGCTTACATCTAAGTTAGAGAAGCCCACTCCTCACAATGATCCTAAGAATAATGGGAAAATATCACCAACCAAAATGTTTAGGCAGCACTTCATTATTGTCAATGTTCAGTGCTTTTAACTCAGACTTAGCCCGCACCCTTCAAATGAGGAGAAATCACAGAAGTTAATGAAACATTAATAAAAACCAGACTTGCCACCAGAGTTCAGATGTCCAGACAGTTAGTTTCAGTAGTAATTCTAGAACTAAAAGTGAAAAAATAAATAAACTTCCTCTGTGCACTTAAGATCTATGCCTTTCACTATATACAAGTTGCATCTCATATGTTTTGAGGCCAGCAAGATGGCTCAGCAGGTAAATGAGCTTGCTGCTAAGACTGAAAACCTAAGTATGATTCCTGAGGACTACAGGGTGGGAACAGTCTCCCACAGGTTGGCTTCTGACTTCCACACATGTGTTATGGCATGAATGTGTTCATACCCCTCCCCCACCCCACACCAAGTAAGAAATTTTAACTAATTTATTATTTTTAATTAAAAATATGCTTTGGTAACAGCTATAAGGGATTGATTGAAGGACTTGAAAAGCTAGTGGCAAATAGAAAAATATATCCATCTATAATGCTCTTCCTCTTCTTGACCCCATAGACACCTTTTGTGGAAGTCAGAGGTCAACTTTCAGGATTGAGTCTCCCCATTCATCTTGCTGAGGCAGGATCTCTCTTGTTTCTGTTGCTGTGCCTTGTCCTTCAGGATACCTGGCCTCTGAGCTTCCAGGAAGAGTCTCCTGTCTTCACTTCTTGCTCCTCCACAGTGTTACTGTTGTAAAACATTGCATCCAGCTTGTTTGTGGGCTCCAAGACTAGAACTCAGCTGGCCAGAGCAGCAAGTGTCTATACCTGCTGAACCAACTCACTGGCCTGGACGTTTGGGTAGTCTTTTGTTTTTGGACAAGGTCTACTTCTGAAGCCCAGGTTGCTTTCAGTTTATTATGTTGCTCACATCTCAAACTCACCAAAGTCCTCATGATTCAATTCTCAAGTGCCTGCCTTACAGTTTTGAGCCATCACACACTATCTGATTGTTTAACAATGAAAGTATTACAGTATAAACGGGAGAACTGAGATGGTAGCCAGAATAGGCAAAGCTGTTTTAAAGATGGCTGCTATTTGACCATATGCATATTCCAGTAAGGAAGGGTATAACCAAACAGAGAGAGAGAAGCTTCCAGGAGATAAATAGAAGATGTCCAGGAGTCTGGATTCTTAAGAAGTCAGAAGAAGATGTCAACCAGACACATAAGGTGGGACTGGCGCTAGCTGTTTCCTCCACTGAAACTTGAAGGAAAACAACTAAGAATAAAAAACACAAGAGTGTTGGGACATTTGGTAGGTACAAGTCATGGTGTTCTCCTCTGACTGCCCCATGTTATCAATGAAGTATATACATCAATGTTATCTGTTAAGAACAAGCAGGTACAACATCTAACTAGACTGGGGATGAGATCCTATGCCTCTGCACCGATAAGAATGTTGATTCTGAGTTTTCCTGAAAGAAGCCACTGAAAGACTAAAAGGAAGTGGGGAGTGTTACTGCTTTCTTTATAGCTACAAGATTGGAGGGGGAAAGCGACTCCTGGGACCAATTTTAGGCTTTTCCCTCAGCAAGGGGCATCATATTTAACAAATAAAAAATTTTATCTGGTATATCAACATCCCAACTCATCAGAACACAAAGAAACTGTGGGCTCAGAACCCAGACTCCCAAGAGATGTGAAGAATAATAGCTGGCTAGGCATCTCCGAAGCTGGACTTCTTTCTCAGGACCAGAATGACCACAGTATGAACACTGAGCGCAAAATAACGAGACACACTTCCAGCCCTCATGCATCCCCACTGCTTCAGCATCAACAAGGGGGAGAGAACCAGGATGCTGAACTTATCTACAACCACTGTTGTTCAGCAGCATCGGAGCCCCTAGTAGGAAGAAGGTGAAAACCAAATTGCAAGGCCAGGCACAGTGGCACATGCCAATAATCCTTGGAGGAGAGGTGAAAGGATCGGTAATTGAAGGCTAGCTTTGACCACACAGGATGTTTGATACCAGCTACAAGTGTGTCTGTTGCAAAAACAAACAAACAAACAAAATCCCAGAAACGAGAACAAACAACTGGCAGTGTCGGCCTCTAGCAGCTTCTGAATCTGCCTTGCAGTCTCTCTACGCACTCCTGAATCGGAGATTCTTGTTATTTTAGTGAGGACGCATTTATTGTTTACCACAGCTGGTGTGTAAGCTGGAACGGTGGGACACAGTGCTAGAGAATGGGGTTAAGGACAAGACACTCCTGGATTTACTCACTGGGCAAATATAACAGATTATCATCAGAAAGTGAATCTCACATCTGAAGTTCAAAATAATATTCCTAGCTACTCATAAATACAACTAGACATTATGGGAAAGCGTTAAGAGTTCCATTATGTCTAATGTTCTCACTCTTTTTTTTTCTGAGCTGGAGTCTCACTGCGTTAGCCTAGAATTCTTGATCTTCCTACCTCAGCTGCCAAGTGCTGGGATTACAAGTTACAGTGACTCAAAATTGAATGGCATTCAACAATTTCAAGGTCATGCTGACAAGAACCCTGAGATTTATTCAAAGGCTCAGTTTGGGTCAGTGATTTGCCATGGGAAAATGCTGCCTGTGATTCATAGAAACCCCACGGCTCCTGAGCTATGAGTGTGGCTCTGGGCATGCTCACATAAAGTCTGTCCCTCCTAAAGTTTCAGTCAGATTTCTCAGGTGGAATTACCGCCAGCTGCACAACTCTCCGTGTGAGCAGAAGTGGGTAGTCTTTGCAGAATTGCCTATTATCCTCAGTTCTGCTGGAACAATCAAGAAGACAATAGCGACCGCAGCCTGCATCTGACCAGGCATGTGTCATACTCATCCATCTTCAGAGGCGAAGGAAATGTGCAGCCTTTCAAGGCTCTTTTCACTGTTAGTCCTTTGAAAAGAAACCATTTTACTCCTTCTATGACAAAGTGCTTCTATGGGTTTATAATAAAACACTTAAATATAGGTTTTCTCTAAAAATGTAGAGCCTTTACTTCTCTCCCTAACAGAGAAGATTGTGTAACTAATATTCAGCTACCACCCTCACCATTATTTACACATCTCTGTTCAATTTAATAATGGCCCAAAGTAAGTATAGGCATATTACATATGATTTCTTGCTCTGTGGGCACATTCGTTTCCTATTACAAAGCAGCAGAGTCCAGAGTAATTGGATCCATGGCTGTAAGGGAAGCCTATGGAGTGCTATCATCCCCAGCATGCCATTAGTGAGCGTTGTGATCTGGAGCAGATGGCTCACCCTCTCTGGGCCCCAGTTTCTTTTGCTAGCAAATAGGAACCCCTTCATACCTGTTATGTCTACAATTCATCATCTGGTCTACCACAATAGTTTTCATGCCTGCCCCTGAAGTTCTAGTCTTAGTCCAGTTGCTGCCGAAACCAGTTCTCAGAGTGTAAGTTCTCACATGCGTCCTCTTCAGCATGTCCTAATGGAACTCGACAACACTCAAGCCTCCCTCTGGGTCACAGAGACCCTCTATCTGGCCTCAGTCCACTTTGTTTGCAAATACCTAAGGTTGTAGGGCTCACCTGAACTCTCCTTTCCCTTCACCACTGAAAAAAATGAAGGATCTCTCTCCTTAGATCTTAGATTCTTTTTTCCCCCACAGCTAGAAAGCAAAATTAAATTAGGAAAATTTCATGGGATATTTTCTACTCTATTTTCTAGAGTTCGCTATTTATTTGGACCTTGGGCAGCTATTCTTTTACATTTTTTCTCCCCAGGGCAACATGAAGGTCAACTTGTTTTTTAATTTTTGCTTTCTTTTTCTCTTGCCCCTGAACTTCCTGATGGGACAAGATTATTGCCATAAAGTAACTTAACATCACAACCTTATGAACCTGATACCTTACTTTAGTTCTGTAACACAGGAGTTATATTCTAAATATGAAGTAATTTAGTAATATTGTTCATTTATAAAATATTATAAATTATACAAATATTCTACTAAAATAAGGAAGGATCTGCCAGTTTTTAAAATCATTGACAAATGTGTTCTACTGGATCTTATTTCCTTTGACTGATGTTGAGTTAGTTGCCTGTATGGTAAAGGCAACACCAGTCTACATAAAGGACAACAAAATTGAATATCAAAGATGTATTTAATATTGTATTGCTTTAAATAAAACAAGAATAATCTTAAAAATATATTTGAGTCAACATTTCCAAAAGCATTTGATTTGTGTAGGAGTTCTGACTTGATGATTTATGCCTTTTAAGCAGAAAAGAAAGGTAAATAACAGAGGGTCAGTAAATTACTGCTTTACTAGAAAAAAATCTATAAAACATTTTCCATATTAATCACCTATTTCATGGGTCAACAATGCTGAGAAAAACTGCTTAAATATTCAATTATTTAAAAATGCAGCAAAGGAAAATAGCATTGAAATTAGTTTTTTCTTCTTCCTATGTTTGTTTGGTTTGGGTTGTGTTTTGTTCAGGGTCTATCACTGAACCACACCCCCGGCCCTATTATCACACTTTTAAAATAATTGTATATGCTAAACCTAATAAAACAGATATGCTATGCTATTTGGTTTATGAGTCTTTTTAAATAATGATTGAGTTCTTTATTTACATGGTTATATTCCCCACTAACCAATACATTTAGCCCTTATTATCATGATGGAATTTATTTAGAATGTATGTGCTGAGAGCCACCGTGTGCCCTTTGGTATTCTGAATTGTGAGTGTGACAAAGAACAGCTCGGAGAAATACGAACTCTCAGGAAGCCCACACTCTATTTGAGAGAGACAGAAAATAAATAAATGCTAAGATGACTTCACACAGTGGTAAACACTATAGAGAAATGAAAGGGGGTGGTAGAAGGCAAGCAAGGAGCTGACGACTACTAGAGCTGTCAGGGAGAATGTCAACCTACATGACAAGTCAGCCACGCGAAGACCTGGGAGAAGAACATTACAGACTTGGAGTGAAAGCGAAGGCCTCTACCCAGCAGCAGCGAGGGCAGTATGGAGCCTGTAGCATGAGAGTCAGGAGACGTCAGAAAAAGAGCGTGATGGCATGGGAAGGAGCTGCACACTCTTGTGTGTTGGCCACACTAAGGGAGTTTGATTTTGTTGGAATTTTTCTGTGAATCACTAAAATCTTAAACAAGGAGTGTATAATCTATATGTGTTGTTGGAAAGAGCACTTTGAATACTGGATGGGAGAGAAGCTGGAGGGCGAGGGCAGGAATATACACAACTTGACGGCTCCATTCAGAAGAGCTGGGGAGAAGCAGTGGATATGGTGGGAGGCCAGTAGACCGAGGCTATCTATCTCCTCTAACCTGGGACATGAGATAGATGGAAGGCTGCTGACATAACAGTTTAAGTGAATAATTAATGCTCTTTACAGAGAAGATTATGAAAGGATAAGATTTGGGAAGAGGGGATCAAGAATTGGACTCTTGGTATGCAGAGCTTTGGGGAGTTATTAGACAGCCAAGGAGATATCTAAAGTGATCAGTCAAAAAACATGAGAATTGCACCTTAGTCTATAGATTGGCAACTCATTTCAGAAAATGTATACTACTTGCCCACAGATATTGAACAAATATCCCCACTGTTTTCTGTTCATCTCCTCCCCACCACCCCTAGCAGAATCTCTTCAGAGAGAGGCACAGTGACTTCTTCACTTAACATTCACCTCCTCACACAGGTGACCGACATAACAATGAACAAGTGTGGATTGTGTTGGCTTCCTCAATAGAAGCATTTCTTCATTGTCACTAATATATCAATATGAGCCTCCTGCTGAGCCCATAAGTTCACCTTTATTAGCTCCTTCCTGATTTCTATAGCATCTCTCCCTTTCCCCAGGAAGATGGGAAAGAGAGTGGTACTGGAACTCACATACTAAGGGTCAAAACAGAGTGAGTATCCGGCACAATTGTGACTTGCTCAAGTTCCAGGCAGACAAAACCCCAGCATGGGGGGTGGAAAGTGGACATGAAATCCTGGAGCTATTGGAATTTGATAGCTGCTGGGCAGAGGAAGAGTCAGTTTCTCCACTTATGTGACCCTTGGTAGGTCAACCACATGCCAGGGCAGGCCCCATTCCTAAGGCCAACGTAGAGGGGAAATCTCAAAGCTGGGTGGGAAAGAATGGGAGGGGAGTTATGGAAAGAATTGTGGGGGAGTTATATGTTCAAAATACATTGTGTAAAATTCTCAAAGAATAAATAAAGTATCATCTAAAAACACAGAGTGGCCAGGTGTGGTGGCGCACACCTTTAATCCCAACACTCGGGAGGTAGAAGCAGGTGATCTCTGTGAGTTCAAGGCCAGCCTGGTATACAAAGGGAGTTCCAGGGCTGTTACACAGAGAAACCCTGTCTCAAAAAAAAAAAAGCCAAAACAAAACCAAAAAACCTTTGAGTGAGTCTTACATAATCACTACTTACCATAGAACTTAAATATAACAAAGTTAAATAAATATTAGTAGACTTAATGAATCAATGACAAGATTATTTATATGTATTTTCAAATTAAGTTTATTATCATCCAAATCAACCATTTTTCACAGTTCAAACTGCACAAATGTAATTACATAATTAGATAGATAAGGTGTGTGATGATGCATTGAGTAACTCTAGGTCTCTGGGTATATTGCCTTTCTCTGGCCTATACAGTCTGAGGCTTAAGTCAACAAATACTGCTTCCTTCCAGAAACATGGCTTTCAGTGCACAATTGGAAATGGAGAATTTAAACCTATCTGAAATTTAAACCTACCTATATGAAAAGGATGGAATGTCAGGTCTGGACCCATGCTGGCCTTTCAAAGCCCTTTCTGTGCCTGGTAGAGGTCTGGGCCCATGCTGGCCTTGCAAAATCCTTTCTGTCCTTGGTAGAAGTCTAGGCCCATGCTGGCCTTGCAAAGCCCTTTCTGTCCCTGGTAGAGGTCTAGGCCCATGCTGGCCTTTCGAAGCCCTTTCTGTCCCTGGTAGATGACTATGTGACCACAACTCAACATTCAAAAAAAGAAGAAAAACATGGAAAAGGAAGGCTGACCACCACAGCACATGAGCAACAGGATTCAAGTCCCTCCAGTGACAGAGAAAGTGAGAACAAGTCTTCCTGTCTCCCCAGGCACTGCTTAAAGAATCAGGAGACATGTGAGAGACAGATGACCCATCTGTGGAGATGGTTTGTGGGATAACAATGGCTGCCTCCGCGGAGCAGAGCATGGCAGGAAAGGTGGGAACATGGTTGGGCAGACGCACGGACTGACTTGGTGCTGCTTCTCTGACAAACTGAGAGTTTTCTTTCCTCTGGGGTAAAGTGCCAGTTTGCAAGACTTGTGTTTTTCCCAGTGTTCATAGCCCCTTTCTCATCATTGTGGCATAAATGCCTGGCATAAGCAACTTCTGAACGGAAACGTTTATTTAGCTCACAGTCTCAGAGGCTTTAACCCACTGTGGCAGGGAAGGGCTCAGCAGAGCAGCTCACACCATAGTAGGAAATAGTCAGTAGGTTCTTTTTACTTTGTAGTAGGATTCAAATGTGTGACTCATGGAGATAATCCACTCTGAATTTACCCAAATCAAGCATCCCACATAGGCAGTGAGAGTTGCTAGCCTATGACAAGTCAGTGGGCTTGAGTCTTCTAATTCTACTGCACAAGATTCCTTTTTAAAAAATAAAACAGAGCAAATTATACTGAAGCACATTTGTAATCTCAGTACTTACAAGGTGAAGGCAAAAGGATTAAGAGTTCAAGACCATCCTCAGCTACATAGGGAGTTCCAGGTGAACTTGGGCTACATAAGCCCTTGTTAAAAACATAATAAAATAATTATAAATATTTAGAATTAAAATGATTTTTAAATGTAAGCACAAATAATAAAATACTTCAACAATAAGGAGCTGCTCTTATTCATCTTTTACATTTCCAGCCATGAATGAATGGATAAATACTTGAATGAACAGTCTATGTCAACTTTTGCCTCTTTTTAGATTAGAATTTAAGAATTATTCTTAAAAAAGGCAGAAGCAAAAGAAAGCAGGAATTTTATTTTTGTCCATTAGAGTACAGAATACATCTACAACTGAATTTTGGTTAGAACGGAAATGTCTTCCCCTGTGCAGATAACATTTTAAAACCCCATAGAAATGGCCTTGGATGAATCATCGTGCTTAAGCTCCACCTAGATTGCTGCAGCACAGGAAGAGATGGGAATGGTATCAGCAAATAGTGCATAGGGGTTTTTTTGTTTGTTTTTTTACTGGAATTGAACAACCCTGTATTCCTGGAATTGCTATAAAAAAAAACTGATTGTATTTTAAATCAAAAGCAAGGAGAAAGACATCATCAGCAATGGCAGAAAGGGTAAGTATTCATGGAAGACCTAACAGCAGAGCTGGAGAAAGGCAGGCGCAGTCATCACTTGAGAGTGGCTTTTCACACAACCAGGAACAGTAGATACTTACCATGTGCAAGCTTGCTAAAACGTCTTGCTTTAAGTTTCTATAGCTTTGCCTGCTCATGGTTATCAGGGTGTATTTATTTCAACTGTATCTATTCAATGTGTACAATGGGCCACTGCACAAAACATATCAGAAGGCTTACGAGGCAAGCAGATACATAGATACAATATAACGGAAAATAAAGGTGCACACTGTCTTTCTCCCATTTCTTATGTAAGCTGTTAAACTATATTTAATTAAATATTGTCTAAATATGCCCAGTGTTTATAAACATAGATTTTATTTCCCAAACAGCAACTGATATTTAATCCATTGGGGACTAATATGAAAAAGAGTGCAAGTTTGAAACCTGAGAATCCCCCCTTCACAGGGGATTGGTTATATTGAATGAAGTGCTACACATTGCCTTTAGCCACTTACTTTCAAAATAATAAGAACATTACACACTCCATGTGCTTCTGATCTGAGACTCGAGGAGCGAAGAGAGGGGGAAATGAGACTAGACATTGGGAGTTTACAAAAATCACAGTGTCCCATTTCTAATGGACCTTGTCAAAGAATAACAAACAAGTGTAAAATCAAACTTCAATAAACTTAGAAATTCCCTGTCTCAAAACACAGCATTATCAAAAAAAATTGTCCAGTGTCTCTTATAGTTTGGATCTGAAGTGTGCCCCATAGGCCAAGGTTAAAGGATTGGTCACCAACACTTTTAGTAGATGGTGGAAACTTTGGGGGTGGGGCCTACTGGGGGATTCAAATCATTAGATGATCCCTGAAAGAAATGTTGAGTCTCTTCTTCTCTCTCTTTTCTTCCTGTCCACTATGAGGTGGGCAGCTTTCTCCACCACATACTTTTCATCACAGCGTTCAAGCTCAAAAACAAAGCCAACCAATTGTGTGCTGAAACTTCTGCAACGGTAACCAAAATAAACCTTTTGTTCCTTTCGAGTTGATTTTCTTGGGTATTTTGTCACAATGACAAAAATCAGAGTATGTAAGAAGTAAATAAAACAGGAGCAAGAAAGAGTATGAGGGACAAAATTATGTGTTTGATCTGTATGCATAATGTATTCCATTATTGTTTGTCTGCATATATGTATGCACACTGCATGCATGAAGTATCCACTGAGGCCAGAAGAAATGTCCAGTAGCTATGGACATTAATGATCTCCCAGGTGGCTTCTGGGAACCAAACCCAGATGTTCTGTAAGAACAGCAAGTGTTCTTAGGCATGGAGCCATCTCTTTGGGCCCCAGATTGTAGGCTCTTTAAAAGTCTATTTTAACACACGTCTCCAAGAAGTTAATAGCATTGCTACCTATCAGAAGCATCTAAAAATAGTTTTCTATACTACTTTTAAATTCTGATATCATTGACAAAAATAGATAGGTCTCCATTTTTATGTACTGCAAAGAAACTCACATTAAATAGGATAAACTAACAAATTTCTGCTGCATATTGAACACCTGCCAATCACAGACCCCTTGTGTGATGAGAAAGCCCTCTTGCTTCCCTCTATATTTGATGATTAAAAAATTTTCCTACTAGAATAGGAGACAGAATGTCATATTTAAGACATCACGTACAACAGCAAGAAGCATCGCCTCCTTCAGGCCATATAGCCCAAGGTCATGGGCAGAGCAAATACCACTACACATATTATCACTATTGGTAACAGAATCACTAGACAAAATAATAATGAGAGGAAGCACCAACCTTTTCATATATCTGTCTAAGTGGTTTAGAGAGATGATCTCATGTGTAAGTAGTCAACTGACAAATCTGTATCATTGAAAAGGTGAACCTTCTGAGTTAGGACTTGGCCTAGAGTGCATCCAACAGACCTGAATCTTTAAAGCAATTCCATGCTTGATGAGTTTGAAGAATGCAATATGAAATTGGAACAGAAAAGAATTTCTCGACAGCATTTGTCTTATGTCTGTAAGTGTATGAGTTTGGTGATGCAGCTGTAGACTCATCAATTAGCTCTCTATATAGCTGATAGGAGGAAAAGACTATGTGGTTGGTATCACCTCTTTACAGTGTCACTGTCACCACTATTACCATGGCTCAAGTGCTTAACCAATGATGCCTTTTGATTTCTGTTTCACATTATAGAAGTAACTATAATGTTACAATAGTTAAAGTTTAGATATTTGGAGGACATCAGATTTTTATTTCCAGTTAAAATGGGGAGTTTCATTTCAAAATGCTACCAATTTGTTTCATCTTTCCTGAAGAAAAAGAATATAATGAACACATCCCTGTGGGTCTTGTTTAGGGAGGCTTCAGAGATGCCTATAAAGTGAGTCCTCCACCCTCCCTCCTGTTTTATCTGAACTATCAGTTCTGTACCATCAGAAGCATTACTGAACTTCTCTGGTTTCATCATGAACCTGTGTGAGAATTTCCTGGTTTCTTCTTCTTTTCACTGCCCTTCAACGTTCTTCTTGTTTCTGTTTCACAGATTTTTTTCAGGAATTCTCATTTATTCTAATTGTCATTTCCTGGTTGGTTTTAGATTTTTCAAATAACTTCTTCTAAATTGTTGTTGTTGTTGTTCTGATCACAGTGTCAAGATTCTGAACCAAATGCAGGACATAGATAAATAACATAGTTATCTAGCATCCTAAAGGAATTGTTAATACTCCTTGAGCTGATTAGTTTTAAATGTTACCATGACACAACCTAGAATAAGCCAACTTGGAGGAAAGGCTTAATTAAAAGATTGTTTAGATCAGATTGGTCTATGGCCATGCCTATGAGGGGTTGTCTTGATTGTCAATTGGGGTGGTAAGATCCACCATGAGTGTGGGTGGCACCATTTACCAGACTGGGCTTTGAATAGTCTAAGAGTGAAAAAAGTTGGCTGAACGTAGCAACAGGTAAACAGTATGTAACATTCATCTCTCTTTAGCCCCTCAACTCTTGACTGTGGATGTAGTATGGCTAGTTGTTGGGAGTCCCTGCCTTGACTTCCCTCCAATGATAGATAGTAGCTAGAAATTATAAGATGAATAAATCTGTTCCTCCTCTAAGTTGCTTATAGTCAGGGTGTTTTATCATAGCAACAAAGGTAGAAATAGAACACTTGTAAACAGTCTACTCATGAATTTGGTGGAAGTGCTGGTTTGCATGATGCCACCTAGGTCTACAACTACAATATGAAAAAGGGCCTTAACTAAGTTCATAGAGCTCTAAACATCCAGAGTTCCCATGGGTTCTTCACTATAAACTTTGTTTCATTGTCCTTTTAAAAGCTATTCAAACATCAATTCTTGATAGTACGGCTGTTTAAGTGTATAGCTAAATGTGTTCTTTAGACATTACCCATGGAATGAGGTCAATGTGAAGAAACAAAAATGCTAGAGAAGATTGATGAATTCATTAGGGGAGTGTCCAGAGAGCCACTGAAGTGGGTACCAAGAGAGAAAATATGAAGCTGTCACCTCCAAGACTGAACTAGAAATGCCTCAGATATTAAGAAATAAAAAATGAATTCCTAATGCTAAAGGAATCCTAAATCTTTTGATTCTAACTAGAGTCTAGCTAAATGGAAATAATTTACGTAGAAATGCAAGCAAACATTAAAACAGATACAAGGTATTTCCTTTATATAAAACTAAAGCAACTGAAATCTTTCTGAAAATGGATATGTCTTTAATGCAAAGGAGAACCATTGAATCAACCATGACTTTGATCTTTGACCGTATGTCTTTGATTAAATTGAATTTTACTAATGTGGTCATTCCTCTTGTTTTATTTCTCACCAAAGAAATAAATATCATCCTGAAAAGGTTAATGTTAGCTCCTTCTGGTTCTTAATATAATTCTCTACTAACATTCCCATTTTCTGAAAGTTGCTACATCATATTTCTTACATATTAATAGCAGTGCCACATATTAATGCCATATGTATATGTGAGATATTAAAATGGGAATACATAGATACAAAGACAGGAATAAAGATGATGAGGATAGTAGATATGTTCCTAACTGTAAACAATGC